>JZKD02S1663380.1:592123-655262 GCA_000966675.3 Picea glauca
CACAATTCCAAGGACTCCACAACAAAACGGAGTTGTTGAGAGGCAAAACAGGTCAGTACAGCAAATGGCAAGATCCATGATGAATGAAAAGAACATACCTCAGACATATTGGGTGAAAGCAATTCATACAACTATTCATATCCTTAACAAATCTCATCTCAGACCACACAGTGACAAGACCCCATATGAACTTTGGTTTGGAAGACTTGCTTCATCAATTGTTTTCAAAGAAATATATTGGGGTAATACCTATGTAGAAATGTGATCACTGAAGTCATATAGGTATTGGTCCAATGAAAAGGAAGCAACAACTCAAGAAAGTTGCGGCCACATAGTGATGTATTCAAGTCTTCTACATAGTCCACCAAAGGTGCAAGTCTACATCATGTGAATAAAGGTGTTGAGTTCGAACACAATGAGACATTGTTTGATTACCGATCATTGATGTATACATTTAACAAACGCGAAACAACCTACCAATAATGAAAGTAGGTATCAAGGCATCGAGTACATTCTTACAAGTGTGAATAAAGGAGTCGGTGTTGAACACTTGAAGAATCCATCGATCAGGAGACATTGATGTATTCCCAAATGTTGATGGAAAGAGAGCCTGCCACTGATGACTACAAGCCTCAAGGTACTCATAAAACTCTAGGTCCCGTTTCCAGAATAAATGGGTTGAAGTCGATGAAAAGAGACCCACTGAAAGAAGAGAATTAAGGCATCTCTCATCAGTCAGCACGAGGGACAAAGCAAGAGCTTCATGATTTGGTGGAAATCGGACGAAGAACATGTTCACGAACCAACGACCATGTGTGTTTTTCGCATGCGCCAAGTGCAAGCGGTACACGAAAATGACCCTATGAATAATAGCCAATGATGAAAATTGCTGACAAAGGCGAGGAAACCACCAATAAGGCTAATGGAATCCAAGACACTACACGAATCCCAATGTGTGAATAGAAGTATTGCCATTGAAAAAAAGGGAAACCACCCAGTCAACGACCAATGATGAAATGTTGATTGTTGGGTTCAAGGTTACCTACCAATGATGAAAGTAGGGCAAGGGTGCATGATAGGACTACAGTATCATGTGATTTAGAGACAAACTGAGGGTATGGTCGACATACAAAGTCAAGAGTTCTAAGGAGTGGCTAACACAGGTTGATAAACTTCCTTTGAACAAGAGCATGAGACATATGGAGGACTCTGGTAGCATAGACCCAATGATGAAACCATGAGATGCAGGAGGCATCAATGAAATTATCGATAGGGACTGGAAGAGTAACCAGTCAGTAGAGAAGACTCTGTAATGAGCTCAGCTTCCTAAGGCCATGCTAATCCCAAAATTATGATGATGAATGGACTCAAATAATTTTGTGCTCTATTCAAAGGTGACACAACTACTACCAACATAAGATAATACTCCCTTTTTGCCCGTCTTTTTTTGTTTTTTCATAGACAAATGAATGTTATGATAAAAAGGAGGAAATGAGTGTCACAAGTAAGCAAACTAGTTCCAGCAATGGAAAATACCTATATTCAATGCAGGGAAGTGCATGCAAGAGATGGACACTCAGGGGAATGTTCCCTCCTAGGTATAGGGTGTCAAATTGCGAAGGATATAAACAAGGCTCTGCTTGGTTGAGGATGCAAAACTGTTGAGGAAAACAATTTATAACGCAAAGAAAGAACCGACTATAGGCTCAATACTGCAAGCAAGGGAATGAGATGCAATCACAACTTAACGCCAAAAAATGTCCTTTTTTATGTCTTTTAGTCTACTTGGTGTGAAAAAGGGATAAACTTGTGCCAAATAGACATCTTTTCAAAACCAATTCACGAGTGTGAAAAATACAAGTTCACTCAGCGATATTTTCACTTTTTTATAACGATTCGGAAAAGAGCTTAACTAAGACTCACGACCTTTCAATTCCAATTTAACGAGTGTGAAAGGGACAAATAACTTGTCAATCTTTTCACATTTTAAAGACAAGTTGGAAAAGAGCTTAAATTAAACTCGTTTGAGAGTCCATGGGGTATAAGACTGCATGTTTATGAATGAGAAATGAGGCTCAGCATAAAGTCTAGCACGATCTGTGAGGGACTCTTGGTTCTATGAAAAAATCTCTACATGGACACCAAATGAAGTAGGGGATCTAACTAGGGCACCCATGTTCGATAAGTCTCTACCACTTGATAATGACACAAATTTATAGTAGATGAAAGGTTCTACGTCGCAACAAATGGGTCTGTACCTAGGGCATAAAGAATGACAGTTATATGATAATGCAAAAATGCATAACGGAGTGGATACCTATCCTATATGCTAGGTAATGACAATACCTACCCGTGGTGATGAACGACCAATGTAACGCTGAAATATGCAAGAATCCCAGGTTAAAACTGCAAAAACCAACTCGATCCACCTTTGTATTAGTCCATTAGGTGAAAACATGGTTTAAAACTATAGAAAGTGGGTAAAAATAAATTATAAATAGCAACAAAATCAAAAATTACTATACCATTTTGATTTTTTACCCAACTAGTGCAAATTGGACCAAAATACCTCCGAGATTCAAACGACGATTGCGGGAGCATCAAGCAATGAAATTACATGTATGGATCAAGTAATTATTATTCTCTCCCTCTTCAATTTCACTGGATTAAAATTTTGAATTAGGCTCTAAATTTTTAGTTATTGAGGGCGCAAAGTAAAGATTTCGATGTACGCGGGTTGGCTTTAATTAGGTTGCGTATATGACGAGGTATACACACATGTAACAACTACAAGGTGCGTATATCAAGCCCTACATGACTATCTGTAAAGTAGACCATGTACAGGCATGCAAACAATCATTTTGAAGGGTTCTAACTCAAATTTTTATTTATCTTTGACAGGATGGTTCTTGAATGTAGAGAGAGAGAGAGAGCACGAGGAGGTCGATGATGTTGTAGATCGAGATCTGAGGGTCCAAATGGCCTTAAAGTGATGTGGCTTATATAAGTTTTGGGTGCTCAAAGGAATGAGGGCCTAGGTGAGGTTGCTCGAGATGCTTGTGGGTTACTGGGACCCTGATAGTGAGAGCTTCAATCTCAATGGGAAACCATTGAGAATTGAAGTAGAGGACATTTAATTTTTGACTGGTCTATCACGTCGGGGAGAGGTTGTAAACCTCAAATCATGAGGAGTAGGGGGTGGGATGAAGATAGAGGAATATATCGACGCCCATTGTGTAGCAAGGACTCCTAAGGTAGGGAGTCAAGTCCCTATCAGGGAAATAAACAATCTCAGTTTGAAGATTATTGTCCTAGTATTGACCAGGATCACTGGTTCAGCCTCGTTGCACCAGGCATCGAGGCCACTCATGCTCTATGCAGTGCAGTGTACAAGACCCACATTGTATGACTGGTGTATGACTGGTGTACCTCACCACTGGAAAATATGAAGAGTCAATTGACAGAGTGAAAATAGGGGAGTAAGAGAAACTTTGGGTTTGCCTCTATCTTATGAAATTTCTTTTTCAAGCGGGTTCCAGGTCTGGGACCTAGAATCGAGATTCTTCCTAGAGGACCTCGTGATCTAGCCATGGAACGATGGACTGAGGTGATGAGGCAGCAGGGGGAGGTAGGGTGTCCACACCCTACAACGAGGATTTATTCCACTGGTGGCGGCGATAAGTCATCGCTCTGGATGACTATCCCTATGAGGGGATCGACTTCAAAGGAGATCCATACATTCCACTCCCACCAGTGGCCGCCTACGGTGACATAGGTATGTCAAATGTTTTTACATATTTTATTTTTTTGTATTTTTGTATAATAGAACAAAAATATTTTTGAATGGTGTTTAAATATTGACTAGACATTTGTGTAATGCAGATGTGGATCTGTGGCAGCTAGAAAGTTTCCCTCGGCATCGATGGATGAACCGAGGAGATGAGACAGCGGGAGGAGAGGTCGAGAGGGTCCTATAAAATGTGCAGAGAAACCTGTCGCGTTTGACTCACAGGATACCCATGGTTCAGGTAGAGGATCTGCCTAAATCCATGCAACAATAGGTGGTTGGTGTACCCAGGACATGGGTACGACTCTTTCGTCATCTCACAAATGTCATGGTTTTCTACCATGACACACATACGGAACCACATGCATAGATGTCGTGGGATATTGTAATACTGGTTGTATATGTGTATTGAGAGTATTAGCCCCAATTTTGTACTATAAACACCATATTTTTTGAAATATATAAAAAGGATCTTCGACTTTACTTATATTTTACAATGTGTACATTGATCAAATGGTTTTCTTTGCTTTTAAATATGTGACAAATGCCAATCTAAAAAAAAATTAGCATAAGCATCAGATACATGATTAGAACTCCTAGGAATATGATAATATGTAATAAAATCAAACTGTTGTTCTAAAAGACGTAAAACAGACTTATCGTATTGGACCTTGACACATTTTTTTTTCACCTCGATAGTCATAGAGGCGTCTCAACGTTGCTCATTGATATTCTCTAGGTACACAAGGCGTCGCTTGAGATCGGAAGTCTCAGGTAGGAGCGTGACTGCCAACTTAAGAGAAGGGATTTTTCATTCAATAGGTAAAATTGATTCCACACTATGTACTAAATGGAAAGGGGAAAAACCAGTGGTAGTCTTGACCAAGGTTCGGTATGCCCAGAGTGCGGGATATAGCATGATGTGCCAATTGGACTTGCTCTGACTGACAATTTTCTATAAAATGTTCTTGAGAGACTTATTGATGGCCTCTACTTGTCCATTTTCCTGGGGGTTAATAAGAAGAAGAATGACCATGTCTAAACCCTAGATTAGCTTCTAATTCTTCCATCATCTCGTTCTGAAAGTGACTGCCATGATCAGTGACAATCTCACTCAAGATACCGAACCGGGTGATTATTTGATTGAATAAGAAAAAGGTTTCAGTCTTCCCATCGTATTTAATAGTAGGCATGGCCTCGGCCCACTTAGTAAAGTAGTCGATGGCCACGATAATGTGTTGATGCCCCCTAGCGGAAGTTGGGTTACAATCGACGAAATCTAACCCCCACTTGGTGAAGGGACCGACAATAATGACTAGGTGAAGAGGGGTTGGATGCGAGAGCATTTTACGAGAGAACACCCAGAAGGGGTGACACTTCTTAATCGCTTCAATACAATATTTAAATATAGTAGGCCAGAAATAATCGGCTCACAAAATTTTATGGGTTGTCGCAATCCCAGATAGATGACCACTACAATCCCCACTATGGCAATCGTTTAGGACAGACTCAGCTTCTCTGTGAGTTAAAAAACAACACAAGATATCATCTATTCCTCGACTATACAAAGTGTCACCGACGATACTATATTTCTTAGCTTGGTATCTTATACGTCGTCTATCATCTCATGAGAGATGCTGAGGGAACTTCAAGGTCTGAAGATAGAGAACAATGTCTCCATACCAAGGGTCAGACGACGAGACAAGAAAAGTTTGTTTGTCCACAAAAAAATCAACATGGATAACGTCCTCATCTAATCGTGGGAAATTGGATATTAACTCTGCGAAGACTAGGGATTTCCTGGATTTCGCGGATGCGAAATCGAGATCAAACTCCTATAAAATGACAATCCATTTATTGTATTTTTCCCCTATGATACGTCTAGTAATGACATAATGAAACGGATTGACATCGTGAATCACCGTAGTCTTTCAAAGTAATATATAGTGACGCAAATGTTGGACTTTGTGAATGGCAGCCAAAGCTAGCTTTTCAACGTAAGTATAATTAAGTTTAGGACTGACTAATGTCCGACTAAGGTGGTAGACGATTTGCTCGTGGAGCTCATCATCTTCCTGAACAAAAACCATACCAATAGTATCTTCAAACACGACGATATAAAGCAAGTAATCTCTACTGTATTTAGGAGGCTTCAGTAAAGGCGTTGATACTAAGGCCTTCTTCAAAGCATCGAAGGAATCCTTGGCTCACTCGTCCCAAATAAAAGGGGTGTCCTTCTTCAAGAGACACATGAAACCCTTAGTGATATTGGCATTATTCACTATAAATCGACGAAGAAAGTTAGCTTTCCCCTGTAAACCCTAAAGTTATCTAATTGTGCGCGGGGGAGGCAACCGAAGTATTGCCTCAAACTTAAGTGCATCTACCATGATACAAGCCTCAGAAACTAGAAAGCCCAAAAGACGACCAAACTTAACACAAAATATGCACTTGTGAGGGTTCAACCAGATTCTATAATAATGGCATCTTTCAAAACCAAGTTGAAGGTGATTAGTGTGATCTGCTCTCTTACGAGAGTGAGCAGCAAGATCATCAAGGTAAGCTTAAACTATGTGCTTAAGATCGTGAAAAGCAAAAGTCATGGCACGTTGAAAAGTCGCTACGGTGTTTTTAAGGCAGAAAGGCATTTTTTGGTATGCAAAAGTATCCCAAGGACAAATAAATTTCATCTTGTGTTGATCCTCAGGTTTGATTTGAATTTGATTATATCCTAAAAATCTGTCCATAAAAGAAAATACTTCGCTTCCCGCACACTCGCCGAGAATATGATCGATGAAAGGTGTGGGAAAGTTATCTTTAGGATAGGCCTTGTTCAGGTCACGGAAATCCATACATACACGGATGGTTCCTTACTTCTTATCCACAGGAATGGGGTTGGATACCCATTTAGTCAAAGGAACAGGGTAGATGAAGCCAACATTCAGTAGCTTCTCCACCTCTGCTTTAATAGCAGGGGCCTTTCGAGGGTTAACAACTCTAAGATGTTGTCAGATAGGATTAACTTACAAATAAGTCCTAATCTCATGTTCAAAAATACAAGGGTCAATCCCTGGCATCTCTTCATAGGACCAAGAAAATATGTCTCAGAATTCCTTGAAGAGTTCAGTGTAGATCAAGATTTCTTCTGGCAAAAAATCTGCACCGATATTTATGTTTTCAACCTTACCAGGGGTACGAGAGATGTTGATCATGACATTAGGAGAAATACTCGCCATAATTCCTTCAGCATAAATGTCATGCGTATCAAGCAGAACTATGGCGTGACCGACTTTCTCACTCAAAGTAGATCGAAAGTCATCTTGTTCAATCCTTTCAAGCTTCGGGAAAAAATAAAAGTAGTGATGCATATCATCCCAAGGCTTGTTGGAGCCAATCATTTCTTCAATGATGGCTTTGTCTGAAGGCAAAGTCCCATCAAGGCAATCATGTGAACAAGACAATGAAGTGTCCCACATGGGTCTAATAACGGGATCCTCCTCGTCCGTTGGTGATGGAATAGGATCAGGATCAGTGAAAGAGGCAAGAACAACTTGATATGCAATCTTTGATGCCAATAGTGGCATGGCCATTCGAGCATGCAACTGACCTTCACAAGACGAATTCAATGAATGTAACATCCACGAATCACTAAAATAGGAAGTGCAGAAAGGAATGGACCTCCCTGTCAAGATGGGCCTACTGGACATGGCTTAAATGTGGTGAATCGGTGCTGCGAAGTCGAAAGTAACCATAAGGGAAGAATACATTCCGACACTGATATTCTCAGTTGTCGGCTGAGAATTTTCAATCACAGGGATCGACAGTCCAATAGATGCATTAGGACTAGAGTAAGCAAAGGATAACTGGTCAACTGTCACGATCTTCCCTTCATGAGGAAAACAAAGCGTACAGAAGATGAAAGAAGTCAACACGTTTGATGACTTGGAAAGAGTCATAGAACTGAGAGCCTTCCAACAAACCAAGGACATCACACACATAGCAGCGCCTTTATCAACAATCACACATTTGATGGTCTACTTTAAGTACTCCATGTGGATTTGGAAAGCAACATGATAAGGCAAGCGAGGCTTAACATCTGTGACGTCAAACTTGATAACTTTTGAGCCACTAGGTTCTAGAGATCCTAAAGCATAGAGTAGGGAATTCCTCTATGAAGGACACGTCTAGAGTACCTCCAAATATGACATCGCACAAGGGGTTTGATCCAGGTCCTCAACAATAGATTACTTATGGGCGGCTCTAATATTTGGATTTTGGGTAGATCGCTTGAGAACTCCTTTTGAAATACGAGGCAGTGGCTTTGGTTTCTTAATTTGTAAAGTTGTCTCCAAAGGAGGAGGATATTCGAGACCAGAGATAGATTGTTTCGATATATACTCTCGAGATCGAGTGGCTACATTAATTTTCGCATCGGTCGTATTAATACATAAACACTCACCATCTTGTGACTGTTGGTTTTCACCTCCACCAGCCGCATTTTAGGCATTCGAGGAGCTTGAGGCTAAGTGTTGATTATGTGGGAATGGATTCGTCAGCACGTTGGGTGATTGAGATAATAGCCTTGCAACTTCTACAAGTTTGGGACACAAATGGGTAAGGTGATCATCTGTGAAAACCTTACAGGGAAACTTCACCTTACGTCTTTCTTGTTTTCCCTCTCCAGCATTATTACCCGTCTTCTCATTATTATTATTATTGTGCTTGGGTTTATTACCATTTTTCCCACCCTTACAGTTATTACGTCCTTTCTTCTTATTCCCTCCTGATTGTTGGTTACCATTCGGGTTGGTCGACGATTGCATGGATTGTACACCCACCGACTAAGTGGGGTTAGAAGACACGAATGAGGTTGGTCCTCCAACAAACTGGCTTAGAGAAAATTCTTTTGTTTGGCTTGTCACCGAGTTTGCGGAATTTACATTGGCGGCACCTAAAATTCCATAGACATGAGGTCTGGGATTTTGTCTCAGGTCGTAATTTGACCACAGTGCATCTGGAAGAAGGTGATATAACATACCAGACTGAGAATATATCAAGTCTAACTGCTAGGCTCTAAAGATCGCTTCTTCCTCGGTGGTAACCCCGAAAGTGGCAACGCCCTTCGAGATAGAAGCGTGTAAAGACTTAAGAAACCATTATAAAAGAAAGGTCGGGGGTATAGGGGTCTTAATAAACCTCTTCCATATACACCACTCCTGGATATGGTCCGAGATATGAGTGGTGGTATCTTGACGTAAATTCGACAACAATTCTAGGCCAGCATCATAACGAATGGGCAACTTGAAGTGTTTAAGAAAAACCAACACCAACTAACTAAAAGTCCCATATTCCCCCCTAGGTATCTCAATATACCATTTCACAACAACTTCGATGAGGGTGTGTTGAATAATCTCAAATGAATAGAATCATCATTAAGGGAGTTAGATGAGCACCAACGGTGAAAGCTAGTGACGTGATCACAAGGATCCTCTCCATTCTTACCCTCGAACTTCAGGATGTCTGAAAGAAGTTTGGTGGGGACAGGGGGCCATGTAGGATCGTTACTCATAGTGTCATTCAATAACTTAGACAAATATGGAAAATTAAGCATGGCCATAAAAGGGGCACGGGATTGTGACATCTCGCTCTAACCTCCTTGGAAAGACTGTTCTCGCATAACTGCAGGCCATCCAGGGTTCTGGTAAACACCATGGCCCTGTCCAACATTATAATGCCCTCCTCTAGGAAGATTCATAAAATGTGGGTTGGGCATCATTCCAGCTGGAATGTTCGGTTGAGGTTTATAGAAATTTCCCCCAGCTGGATTGGATCCAGGTTAGGGGTTTCCCATGGCGTGAAACTGACCTCCTCCGGGTTGGAATCCGGAGGATAGAGGTGGATTCGTCATGCCAAATGTATTGGTCGGAATATGCACCGAGGAGGTAGGGTTGTAGGAGGAAACTTGAGTTGAAGCTTGTCTATCAGATTGATTATTCCACCCAAAAGTAGGAGGATTGGACCATGGGTTAAAAGAAGGAATACCTCCCATATTAGGAGTCATTTGGGGGATTTGAGATCCACCAAACAAAAAATGAGTGTAAGGAGGTGTATTTCCCCCAAGCCCATTTCTATCATTAGGACCAGCAGCTAGGATGGAGTTCGAAAACTGTGAAGGAAGTTGGTCATACCATAAGAAAAAGGGACTAGAATCCATAGGGATGGACTAAACATTGTAGCCCGATGAGTGGCCAAGAGACCCAAATGGGTTCGAGGCAGAATCTTGAGCATTCACTATACGTCGGGCCATAGTAATGATAGGTACCTCTGGCACTACAACCATAGAGGTTGTAGGAGTCGAAGGGGTGCCATTAACTATAGTGAGTATGTGAGTCGAAGGGCTCCCAGTGTTCTGAAGATTAGGTTCATTGCTCATCCTTGGAGAATCACAAGTCTAGACAGTGGATGTGTGTGTACCACATATAATAATTGTATGCCTTTTAGAAGGCAAAGACTTGAAATCTGGTGGTAACTGTAACAAGTGACGGGAACAGCGGGGAGGCTATTCCAACTCCACGATGACTCAAGACTCTAAAGATAAAAAAAATATCCTAAGGCCAGCTAGTAATCAAAGAGCATGCCGAAAGTCAAATGGCCAATATGCATGCAAACGAGGTAAAGTGGTTGAGTGGCCTCCCTCCCTAAAGAAGGAATGTCTCGCCCAAGAGGGGCATGAGACTCCCTGCTAAAGATAGGAGGTAACATAATCAGTTATAAGGGCCCTCATGGGCTTAACAACCAATCGTTCAGATACCCTCGGAGAGGTAATCCTCCATAAAGGTTGTGTGTTGTCCGACCTCTATATAACCTAGTGTACCTACAGAATAACCCATGCAAGTAACCTATGAGACACCTAAGTCAAGCAACTAATAAACCACTGTATAATCAATGCACATGCGAGTAGTCGTAATTCGGGTCCACCGTATGGGCAGGGTAGCAAATCCGAAAACCTTGAAAGCACTACCTCTCACAGAGGTAAATGTACTAGCAAGATCCCCAAATACGAATAGATCCCCAGAAATATCTCTGACGCTAGGAAGGTATTGGGGGGATATCCCCTCAACCGACTTCGCGTGACCTTGTGATTAACTCCGGTGTGAGCGGAGCCTCCTTATATTACCAATTATACAATGGATTTCTCCACTCCCTAAGTCAGACACATATTTTGATTCAATTGCCTTGGAGAAGTTTATTCACAAAATCCTATTCCAAGGCACTAAATCCTAGGCTAGTTTGTGCACCCTAGAAAGTAAAATCGTGACTAATTAATTTTAGATTATAGCGTTGATTTTAATGGTCGTAATTACTCAAAAAGGTATGGTAGTGAAACTCATGGTGTTATGACTTTGTAAGAAAAGTAAATATGAAGATAATGCAAAGTCCTAACTATAACTTTCAATGAATGATATGCTTATAAAAACGATGCAATTTTCAAATTCAACTCTGCAATTCAGAAGTAAAAATGCAATCTTTCACTATATGCACTAAGCTAATGATAAAAGCTCAAAATACAAAAATGCCAAGCAATGCAAAATGCTTATATTTTTTGTATTTTCAATATATCAAAACTGAAAATGCATGGACTAAAAAAAAACTTGATATATAGCCCTACTGTGTATAAAAAAGAGATAACTCAAGCAATATACCAAGCAACAAAACACCTAGCCCAATGTGCAAGAACAATAAAAATGAAAATATGAAGAGAAAGACTTCGCCAAGAAATTCAACCAAAAGAGGGTTTCCTACCATCCCACTAGCACTTAACAGGCACTATAGAGACCCAAGAAGGCTCAACAAGCATCAAATCCCACCCAACAAACACCAGACCAGGCAAAAAGGAAAGGAAAAATGGTGTACACAATTGTTTGGGAAAAGAGAGCGTATATAGGTAGCTTGCAGTGAGACAGCCAGCGTATGTACGTGGTTGTCAAGGCAAAAGGTGCATATATGCTTTAAAACAAGGCCAGGAAAGGGGAAAAGTATGGAAACTAGGACCCAAAGTGAACAAGAGCTGTCAAGCAATGATATGACAAGAACCACAATAGAAACGAGACAAATCTAAGGAGAAAAGTACTTCAAACCCTAAGAAAGAAGATCAAATCCCTAGTGGAGTCGCCAATTCTATTACGAGGAAAATCTATCTATGGCTAGGATGAAGCACAACAGACATAAATGACTACAGAAATCAACTCTATCCCAGAAACATGGTATATAAACCAATGTGCAAGCGAGATAAGAAAGAGGCCTACCTTGTCCAAATGTTCGATGATGCCCACCGTTGAGCACTTTGACCCAAAGTTATATACCTGCAACAAGTTCCCAACAAACAAGCAAAAAAAGCATATGGCGGCAATATAAAAGGTTAGCACATTAGATAGCATAATCTATCAATATACATAACAAATGTGCCCATAGATAATAATTCATATATTTTCAAGACATTAATTGGACAGGAAAAGAGTATTTCTATTAGTAAATGATCAGCAGAAGTGAAAATATTACAGACTTTTGTGTCGGCATGGTTCAGAACCGAGAAACCAAGTTCCTTCCAGCTGGGCCTCCACCACTTCAATCCTCCACCAACGACAAGCTCATAGAAAGGAGATAATGAAGTTCTCCAACAATAAGGGAAGAGATTGGGGGTTGAGCACCGTGTTTAGACTTAAAGGACAAAGGGATGTAGACTCAATGTGAAGTAAATAATTCCTCCAGAGTAAATTTTCTCTTAAAGTTGAATTCTCTCTCTCTTTCCATAGCTCGAAATTGGCTTCTTTATAGCCTTCAAAATGGAACTGAAGGGTCGAGTCAGAATGTTTCCAGTATATGGAAGGCCAAGGATCAGAGATCTCCTGTCATGACATGGAAAATCGACATTTAATTTCATTTTCTGGCACAAATCTCGATGTACACGGGTTGTAGTGGAGTAGCCTGCGTATACGCTTGTTGTATAGGGTGCAAGATGCGTACAAGTGGAGAAATTTGTATTTTTGTCTATGGATTCTTTCAATGGGGAAGATAAGTCTGCATAGGGAAATGGAATAAGGCCCTCTGTGCAAGATTGCATAAGGTGAGGCAAATCTTGTTATAACAAGGAGAAGTCATACCAAGACATATAAATAAATGAAGTCAAAAAAGATAACTTAGGTCAAAATATGCAAAATAATGAATAGAACAAAGAAAAACAAGATAAGCCTCCTGAAGAAGAAATATCAACAATATTGTGAACTCCAAGGTTTATTGAGAAAACAATGAAAGAAAGTAATCCAAAACAAACTACAATAGGTGAGAGTTCTCATATTGTTGTAACAACTACACCAACCACCACTGCTACACCAATTTCTACCATTAGTGGAGTAATGATTCCTACAGTGCTTGAATTGGATAAACTAGAGCATGTAGAGGAAATGGTGGTTCCCCTTGGTGAGTATTTCTTTAGTAATTCTAGGAAGGGAATTATAAAAGGAAGACCAAAGAAAAGGAAATTAGGAAGTAAAGAAAATGAGCCATTAGGACATGTAATGGTATGGAATGTTGCAGAGCAATCCCTAGAAAAGGTTGTTGTGGAAACAACTTATGCTTTAGGAGCTTTTGAAAATGCCAATGCATGAAATTTTAATTAGCTACTTAGAGAATTAAAAAAACAAACAAAAGGCATAAGTAAAATTTCTTGATTAAAAGTTAAGAAACCAAAAGTCCCTGATTGAATGAGAACAACAACAACAGATTATCCAACTCAAGGAGAATTATAACACATAGGTCACCATCTTTCAAGATCAGGATAAGCAAGAAATTGAGAAGTTAAAAGAGGTGCATCTAAAATATTGATTGTTCTTCATGAAAAATAGGAATTTCAACTTCATGACATTYCTGAACAATATGAGAAACACATTAATTCTTTAGAAGTACAAGTCAATGAATTCAAATCTGATCAAAAKCATAATGAATTTGTCAATAYTGGAGAATTAACTACTAATTCCAAATCGAAGGATACACAAGAATATTTCTACAGAAAACTAAGTGAAATTCAATAACAACGTAATGATTTACTCAAGTTTTTTGATAAATTAGAAATTCAAGTTGAAGAGAAAAATAGCTCTCAATCCTATTTTGATCAAATGAAAGTTTGGATAGTAAAAGATAAAATAGCTCCTAAAACTATTATGAGAATAAATGATAAGGAAAGGATGCATATCCACATATCATTATACACTTCGTCTAAATCATGTGTCTTCACTCGTGATTTAATTGATGATGTTAATCAATGGTGCTTCGAATTGTGGGATTATGTTGTTAGTGTCATATAAGATTTTGACATGCCACATGTTGAATATATGGGGCATGCATYTCCAAGTCAGTTATGCATTGCAAATTTAGAGMAATAGAGAGAYKCCAKCGTGGACAATATTGCASAAATAATTTCATGGGGCAACGAAGTAGTGAAAGAATTTATGACAACCCCCATTGAATGTACCAAAGTAATTGCTCRCTTATTTTCTAAATTTAAAAAKAAGAATGCAAGAACTACCAGGAAATTTTATCAATGTGAATTAAGATTGGATAATTTGAATTTGTTGGTGTTTTTATATGATTCTCAGATCTGATAGTTATTTCCCTATGATTAATAACAAGATTCACTTTCATGCAACAATTATCATAGAATAACTATACATTGAAAATCTCAACTATAACAATACATTGGAAATAAAAAGATCTACAAATATTAGCCATGCACAATAGACGCAAGAACACAAGAGTTTATCGTGGGAAACCCAACCTTGGGAGAAAACCCAACAACCTTTCTATATAATAATTCAATCCAAGATATTACCAGTACATCACCATCAATAGATAAAATACCATACAACGAAGAGCTTCCCCGAGGCTAGAATCACCAAGACCTAGTGCCTCAATAAAATGACCAATAATAACCAAACAAGAGCTTCTCCAAGTATGGTTCACTCTCCAAGATAACCAGAACCAAGAAATAGCTGAACTTACCAGAACTGTAGCTGCAACTGGCTTGTGCGTACTACAAAAAGAGTTGTCTGCATGTCCAAATGAAGTGAGCCAATTATGTATTTATACTAATTTGGGTGCCAGTCTGGGGCCGACTTCTTATTTCTGGGTCTTCAATTACTTTATTATTTTCCTATGGGGCCAACTTCTTATTTATGGGTCTTCAATTACTTTGTTATTTTCCTTTGGGACCGACTTCTTATTTCTGGGTATTCAACTTCTTCTTGGGGCTTCTGTAATGGTGTAGATGGGTCTTCTTGTACTTTCTTGTGGACAATGACTCCCCAAAGTTTATAATCTCCAACACTCCCTCTCAACAAGAGAGGCATTCTCCATACTTTTATTTCTTCTATAATAGAAAGGTTGTCTTCATGAGCCATGTTGATGTGCCATCTTCACACATGCATTCCATCCCAAAATATGCATGTGATGGCATCTAGAGTCCATCCACTCCTTGATAGGAGAAGGACTACACCTAGGCCATTCACCACTAGCAGAGCCCTGTGAGTGAATGAATCATTACCCTTGGTCATATCAGCACTAGTATAGCCTCGTGCATGACCAATCTCAGATAATGTCTACATGATGCTTATCTGGGCCACTCACCACTATAAAATCCTCGTGGATGAGTGACCCATTCTCCTTTGGTCATATCAACACTATCATAGCCCCGTGGATGACCAATCTAAGAAAAATATCTACCCAAACCTAGAGAACATCAACATGCCTAGGCCATTCACCATTAAAATATCCCTGTGATTGAATGAATCATTCTCCCTTGGTCATATTAGCACTAGCATATCCCCATGCATGACCAATCTGGGAGAATGTCTTCTCGATGCTATCAACATACCTAGGACATTTACCACTATCGGAGCCCCGTGAGTGAATGAATCATTCTCCCTTGGTCATATCAACACTAGCATAGCCTTGTGCATGACCAATATAGGAGAATTTTTGTCCAATGTTGAAACATCAATGCTCGTCACTAGCCAAATCAACATGGCTTATCATGCATATCATCCTCATCAGCCAAATCAGCATGGTCACTTTGGGAGGATATATTGCAATATGCTCATCTGTGGATAAGTATTATAGCTTCACTGCTCCCTTATGTACCATGTCTCGAATGAAGTCCTGCAAGAATCTTCTAAAGTTGCACCACTTCATGACTTGTGACACTAGTTGTGACATACTACGTCTTTGTTGTACTAAGTACTACAAAAGCCTACTTCTAGCTTATCCCAAAAATCATAATTGATTCTAAGTTGAAGTAGCATCCCGAGGTGCTCAATCTGTCTACTGCACTCCCTAATCAATTGGAATCTATATATCTTTGCAGCCTCACTTCATCACCCGAGGAAAATCATATCCAATTGTACCATGCTCCGCTGCCACCCATTGGAACTACCTTGGCTTCAACCAAATATTGGTTCAAGGTGCTCACTACAAAGACAATATCTGTCTTAGCATTAACCATGTACATCAAGGATTAAATCTACTATAGATATCATTTGATCTCATCGCACCTCTAATCCCAAGAGTACATCCAACCAAGATCCTCCATCTTGAACTTTGAGGCCAACTCCCTCTGTCATTGGAGTAAGTATTGTTTTCCAGTCTGCTTCATTGGTTGCTCCCTCTGTGACTGAGACAAAATCCATACCCAGTCCTCCTAACTGACTGCATCCTCTGTCACAGTAGCAATATCGCATCTCCTAGAATACTCTTGCCTCTGAAGCTTTTGTCTAGCCTCCTCAACTCATGGAACATGTATGTCAGTCCTGGAAGATGTCTCTCTCCCACCTGGATCTGGGGGAGACTCTCTCTGAATAATCGTCTCTCTCTTGAGCCAACTAACTCTCTTTGAGACTAGGCTCACTCTGTACATTCTTGGTTAAAACCAAGATCATAATGTATCCATTGATCCTAGAGTACCATGTTCCCTCTTAAACATGACTCCCTTTGAGTCTGTACAATCTTCAGAGACATCTTCTCCCTCTACATCTTCTAAAGTCTGATCTCCAACGAACTTTCTTGGGAGGCTGCTCCTCCCTACTGGATCCTAAGGGATGACTCCCTATAAACTCTAACTTCCTTTGAACTGGTACTAATTTGGGTCATCTACCTCACCACTAGTGGAGCCACCTTCTCCTCACTATCAATATCCATGTGGAACACTCTGTCTCCCACAAAAGTATCCTTCTTTTTGGAAGGTTCTAACTTTGTCTTCTTCGCCTTCGGTATATTGATGTATATTTTCATGTATACAAATCCATGTTTGGATAGCCTACTCCATGTATCAAAGTAGAGAAAATCTAATATGTTACCTTCTGCAACCGTCACTATCGCTCCCTCTCAGAGCTATCACCTGTGACCTACCCAGAACAAGCGCAATAACAAAAAAACAACAAACAAGAACAATATTCTTATGATAAGGAAATATGAGCAAGAATAAAAAAATGGGAAACATGAACAACACTAATCATTCCTCCATTGTAACCTACCCGAAACAAAACAAGAGTAACACTTTTCTAGTGTTTTGACCTCCATAGAAACCTGCCCAAGACAAAGACAACAACCAAGAACATCTCCTAAAGGAGATCAAATATATCTTGCAAACAAGTGCATCATTTGTACTAAACAATGAGCATTTACATAATGATTATTGTACTCACAATATTCAAGTGTCACTAAACATTTGATAGCAAAAGTACTTAGCAGTAATAGATCTCTAAATATTGTTGTCCCGGTTACAGTATTTATTTAAGATGCAACAATATAAAAATACCAAACATGATATGCAAACCTGGAATCTTAATTGCTAAGGAGGGTCCGGTATTCCTTTGAATGCACTAGATACAATTATCCCTTTGGGTCACTGCTTGGACAAGGTCCCTTGTACATCCCCTACAAACACCCACATAATTCGCTAAATGATATAACTTGGAAACATATATAAGTGCATACCTCTGAAATTTGTAACACGATCCAACTTGTCTTCTAATCTGAAACTGGACACCATCAGTACATGAGGAAATCACAAAATCAAGATAGAAAAAAATTCAATGTCCAGTAAAATGTCAATAAACCCTAAAATTTCAACTCTGACATAAATTCAAACTAAGAAGCGAAGTAGGTATGCTAGGGAAAGTCAAGTTGCTCTATACAAAACGTTTTCCTCAACTCAGCCGAATAAATGATCAGTGAGATTTACAAAGAAAGTTGTTGCAACTGCAGTAGTGAGTTTTAGGTGAAATTTCAACTTTCACCAAGATGCAATCTGAGACCACTAGGGGTGCATTAAGTTAGGGTGATTTGATCTGTGGAAAAATTAAACTGAGCGTCCTCCACTAAGTTTCTCAATGATCTTGAAAGGTTCAGGTCTGTGTAGCAACAAACAAAAACTGTGCAGTGGAAATATTTCAACTAGCTATGATACCATGTTGGTGTTTTTATATGATTCTCATATCTGATAGTTATTTCCTTATGATTAATAACAAGATTCACTTTCATACAAAAATTATCATAGGATAAATATACACTGAAAATATCAACTATAACAATGCAATGGTAATAACAAGATATAGAAATGTTAACCATACACAGTAGACACAAGAATGCAAGAGTTTATCCTGGGAAACCCAACCTTGGGAGAAAACCCAACAACCTTTCTATGGAAGAATTCGGTCCAAGATATTACTAATACATCACCATCAATAGCCAAAACACCATGCAGAGAAGATCCTCCCCAAGGCTAGCATCACCACAACCTAACACCTCAATAAAATGACCAATAATAACCAAGCAAGAGCTTCTCCAAGTGTGGTGCACTCTCCAAGATAACCAGAACCAAGAAATAGTGAAACCTACCAAAAACTGCAAATGATGAGGAAACTAATCCTTTGTAGGAAACCACTTGTTTATTGAGCTCCAACTCAATCTTTCCTTGCTCCAGCCTTCCACCATGAAAATATTTGTAATTTGTAGTTTGCTTTAGAAAACCTCTCCAGCATGCTTTATGCTCTGTGTCATCAAACCTTAGATCATCTTAATCACTTCCACGCTTTCATACATACCTTAGAATCTATGTTCTCCTCACACCTCTTCACAACAAATTCATCGTACACTCACTCTATATCGATTAAGCCATCATTATTTATAGAGTTTCCTTCCTCCATTGATTTTTCACATGCACAAAATTTGCTTCTGAGGTCGGCTCCAGATTTTCGTTAAAACCAGGCTCAAAAGAAAATCCTTCCAACTAGTCCCAAATTCCTTCCATGTTTCATGCACGGTCTTTATCACTATTCATGGCACAAATATCATAGTTAAATGGACATAAGATCTAGATCTCCATTTAATCCCCACCGTCGATATGCGATCATGCTCATCTAGACCACAAGGAGTCTGAAACACTCAACACTACTTTGACCATCGGATCGTTGATCAATGGTTGTTGTTGATTCTCAGAGTCCTTCATCATCGAACTGTCAACTCTACTCCAATGACATGTACCGTGATGGATCCAATGATCCTTGCAGTCTGAAATCAATGGCTTCCATTATGTCTCCCCCTCAACATGTATGATGGTTATCTTTTGTCCCTTTGTCCTTTCGTAAGCTAGTTAGGTGGGACCCACATCGATCTACTGATGTATCCATTAAACTTGGATTCATTCACATGATCTAAAAACCATGAAAACACACAAAAATGGAAAATAACTCTCTTTTATTCCTTCTCCATCCTAACTATTACAATTCAAGTTCAACCCCTTATAACTACTATCTGAGATTTTTGAAAACAACTAATTTTGGGAAACTCTCGCATGAATCTAAAACTGGCCAATAACTAGGAGCTAACTAGAGTGACACTATTTGTCAACTGACTTTTGTTATTAAGTTCATAAAATAAGAGATAATTGATAATTTAAAATTTAAAAATTCTTGTAAAAACACTAAAACCCCAATTTGAGGTCTTATATGAAGTAATTTGGCCCTGGAAAAGTGTTGAAATGGTCTTCGATCCTCCATGTATTATATTTTTGGGGAGTCAACAATGTTAAAATGGTAATTTTATTGATTGTTATGCTATATGTGCACATCATCCATGTATTATATTTTTGGGGAGTCAACAATGTTGGTACAACATAGGGACTCATGCTTTCTCTTGCCAAACATTTATTTATAAGTTATGTCACTTGTCACTTGAGCTATGGGTGTAGGTATTCTTTCCTCCATCATACATGAATTTTATGTCATATTGCCAAGGCCTCCCCAATAATAGATGACATGCATCCATCGGAATGACAACACGCCATACTTCATCTTTATAAGTCTTACCGATGGAAAACTTGATCAAACATCTTTTATTAATGGTGAATCCATTCCCCTTTTTGAACCATGCAATTTAGTAAGGATGGGGATGTGTTTCACAGTGTAATTTCAACTTATCTACCATCTCTTTTGAAACCATATTCTCACAACTACCACTATCAACAATAACTTGACATACCTTTCCCCCGAAAGTGCATCTGGTTCAAAAAATATTTGTCTGAAGCGAAGAATATTCATTGTCGCTACTCTACCTTTTCTCTTTTTTGGGGAATCACCATCGACCTCTGTATCCTGAGATTTTCCCCCATATCGGGCGAGACTTCAGATTTATCTCCTTCTTCTTCATTCTCAGCTTGGACCAAGTTCAAACAAGGTTGTTTTCCTTGCTTCAGCTCTTGCATGTTATAATTTGGGCATTCAAATGCTCAATGACCCTCTACACCACTCCTGAAACACACATAAGGTCCTCCTCTACCACCACTACAATCTCTACCCCTCTAAAATTCTCTTCCTCGTGGTTCATTCAGGTTACCTTGTCGAGTATGTTCTACTTTCTCAACTCCTTAGTATAATTCACCTCTTCCATAGTTAAAACCACCCCATGAGGCAGACAATGTACCCCTCCTTTCTCCTCTATTCCTTTGAGAAAATTGTCGATTTTTATTTTCCTCAACCTTTAAGGTTAATCGGTAYGCCTCTTCCACGTTGTAAACCCTATGCATGCTCAGTTCATMTTGAATAGAAAATTTTAAACAATTCACATACCTTGCAGCCAGTTTCTCATCAGTTTCCTGGTGATCCACACAAATGGACAACTGATAAAACTTGTTTATGAGTTCCTCCATGGTGGAAAGGTTTTTCTTCAAGTTCTGAAATCTACAAAAAAGGGTCTAGGCATAGTCCAGAGCCAAAAAAAAATCTCGCAATTTTTTTCCATCTTGTTGAAGGTCCTAATTTTATCTTTTCCTTTTTCTTCTCTGTCTTTCTGCACATGATCCCACCAGATCATGGCGTGAACCTTCAACTTGGTGCTACAAATTTCACCTTCTTTTCCTTTGGCATAGGCTTCCATTCAAAAAAAAATCCATGGCGTTCAACCAACCTATTAACTCCTCTAGTTTAAGATTTCCTGCATATTTTGAAACTTCCATATTGATCCTATCATTTCTCCCTTCTAAATCCATTAGCATCCTTTCTTCAAAATTCATGCGCTCTAATTCTTCTTCTTCATTTTCTTCTTCATGTTCTCTAACTAGCCAACACGTTTGTAAGATCTTCTACTTGCCTTTGGAGGCTTTGCATATCTCTGTGCATCTGAGCAAGATAACCTACTCTTCCTCTTCCTCTACCAACCATCTTCCTGCTCTGATACCAGATGATGTAACCAATAAACATGGATTCATTCACAAGATCTAAAAACCATACAAACACATGATAATGGAAAACAACTCTCTTTTATTCCTTCTCCATCATAACTATTACAATGGAATTTCAACCCCTTATAACTACTATCTGATATTTTTGAAAATAAATGATTTTAGTGAAACAACTAATTTTAGGAAATTCTCACATGACTCTAAAATTGACCAATAACTAAGAGATAACTACAGAAACACTATTTGTCAACTCGCTTTTATGATTAAGTTCATAAACTAAGATATAATTTAAAATTTAAAATTTTTAAATTCTTGTAAAAACAGTAAAACCCCAATTTGAGGCCTTATATGAAGGAATTTGGCCCTAGAAAAGTGTTGAAACAATGTTCATTATATAGGATCAAATTGACATGGTGGTGAACTCTTCGATACACGACTCCATGTAAAATATCATCCCAAACAGATAACCAAGTCAAAATTTATGACCCTCAGAAAATCCCTGCATAATCCCTGCATCATTTACAGTTGTCATCGTATTTCATTCACACGTCGACCAATGGTCCAGATTTCTCCTTGGATCTCCTTCGTCAGAATACCTCCACTGCATCCAACCAATCCACTCCAACTAGAGCATCTCTTATGGATGATCTAGATCTCTTGAGATCTCCTCCAATGAACAGTTAAATTTCGTCACTACTCCCACTCCGATGGACAATCTAGAGATCCTTGCTATAGCTCTGATAGATCAACGGTTCATGTTAATTCGAGGTTTCTCCTATCAAAGTCTATCCATCCACCTTGATGATATGTACTGAGATGGATCCAATGGTTCTTGAATACTCAGGATCAACGGTGTTGATTCCATCATTGTTTTAACCTGCACGAGATTTATCTCCCATCACTCTGATTGTACGTGAGATGGTCAGGTGGTACCCACGTTGATCTACGACTAAGATTGCATTGAGCCTTCATGCCAACCTATGGTCTATATTTCTCCTTCTTTTGAGTCCCAATGCATCCTCACACTCAAGCACTCTGATGGACGACTGAGATTGTGTCACCTCCTCTCTTCGATCAATGGTTGTCGTTGGTTTTCATAGTTACCTCTATCCGAGTCCATGTGCAACCTTGCACTCAAACACTTCGAACGTCACTTTTCTCATGAATGGTGGATATCTATTCAATAGACTATGACCAACGGTCATGAATGTTTCTGACCAAAACTTTGTGAGGGATTTATGACTCTATTCTTGATGACACATGGATCAATCATTGTGCTACACATGGTACTCTCTGAATGGGCCACATGTTACTTTATTAGTGGCTTGCTTACGTCAGCCTAACATGTCCTCCACTTGGAATCCTTCCATGTGTATTGGATTGTGTGGCACCTCCAAGCCTGTGACATCATCCCTTCCTCTTTCTTTGCTTTGTCATTGTGTTGACTTGGCATTGGACACATGACATTTTTCTTGTTGCTTACGTGTCCTTCCAAGATTCGTCAATATGACGTAGCCAGGGTCAATTTATGTTGTTGATAACAGTGTCATCATTGAAAACTTACTCACAAGTATTGATTTTCCCAACCTGATGATACTGGGCCCCACTTTAAAACTTTCACTCTGATAAAATGTTGTCACGTGTCATCTTTTGAATCCATTGATATGGTTTGCTTTAAGTAGATCATCATCGTTAATTGGTTTGTTTATCGACGCCTGTGATTTTGAGACTTCCCATGTCGGCGATCAACCCTTTAATGAAGTCTTGTGCCCCAATATAGAATCCCAGATGATATGATTGTGGTCGTTGGATCTGAAAGGGATAGCGTCAATCAGATCTCTGTTCACTTTACCATATAGAATGGATTCTAAAAGCCAAATTTTATGCGACCAATACAACAAGGGTTAATTTGTCATTTATGCGACCTTGATGACCTATGTTCCTTCTTGGTTTCTTGGAATTCCTCAAATTATTATACCATACTCTCAAATTCCCCCCTGTTGGGTTGTTTCATTCCTTGGATTTGTGCATGGTTCAAGTTGGATAGTTAGACTTGGCATCACAATGTTCCTATATTCATCATTGACATTGGTCAGTCTCCTCTGCTTGTGACATCAATGACATTCAAGGATTTCTATATTTGACATCAATGACAACACAATTTCCAACAATCTGCCCCTTTGTCATTGACGATGACACATATTCTTAAACTAATATGTGCAAGTCTACCCTTGTCTTGTTGTCTCCTCTTTATGCAAGTCTCCCCTGTTTTGTTTCTCTTCCCCTTTGACATCAATGGAAAAGGGTTTCTATATTTGGTAATTTCTTCATTGTATCCATCAATATTCTTGTCTTTTTGTAGCTCCCCATAACATGACACTCTTCATTTTTCTTTGCAACATGAAACCATATGCACTCTCCCCCTGAAATTTTGGTTTTGTTGAGCTCCCAACAAATTTCAGCTGAAGCTTTCACTGAGAAATGGGAATGACTCCCATATTTTGTTTGAGATACTCAAATGTATCTCTAGGTATGGATTTGGTAAACATATATGCAACTTGTTCCTTGATAGGAACATACTCCAACTTGACAGTATTTGAGTGCATTATTGGGTTCTTGGAAATACTTATGGCATTAGTGTTGTCACATAGTATAAAAATCAATTGCTTTCATTCTACCTTAATATTTTGCAGTGCTTGCTTCATCCAAAGGATTTCTGTGTAACATGATGTTGTTACAATGTACTATGATTCTATCGTGGATAATGAGATTGAAGATTGTTTCTTTCTTAACTAGGATACTAAACAATTGCCCAAGAAGAATGCTCTGCCACTTGTGCTTTTCTTTTCATCAACATTGTCTTCCCAAACTACATCATTATATGATGTTAGAGTAAAATTATCTCCTTTTGGATACCACATTCCAAAATCCATTGTGCCCTTCAAGTATCTTAGAATTATTTTGACTGCCATCACATGTGATTCTTTTAGTGCAGATTAAAATCATGCAACCAATCCAACAAATTGCATAACATTAGGCCTTGATGTATTTATATATAAAATGCTACCAATCATTGATCTATACACGGTGTGATCTGCTTCTGGTGTTTCATCATCCTTACTCAGCTTGTAGCCTGTTATCATGGGAGTACTAATAGACTTGCAATATTCCATATTGAACTTCTTTAACATATCCTTAATGTGTTTTTTCTGAGAAATGAATATGCCTTTATTTTGAATAAGAGATTTACAGACCTGGAAAGGAGGACAACTCACCCAACATGGACATCTCAAATTCTTTTTGCAAGTTCTTTGAGAACCATTGACTCGGATCATCAGAGTCACTTCCAAAGATGATATTGTCTACATAGACCACAATGATAATTATATTTCTATTTTCTTCTTTGATGTAAATATTACTTTATGCAATTCCTMTCGTGTAGCCTTATTGTTATAGGTACTTATCAAGCCTCGAATACCAAGMTCTAGGTGCTTKCTTTATACCATAGATGGATTTATTCAATTTGCACACATAATCTTGATTGCTTGTTAGCTGAAATCCCTCTGGTTGTTCAATGAATACTTCTTCTTCCAAAATTCCATTTAGAAATGCAGATTTAACATCAATTTGATAGACTTTGATACTTTTGTAGCTTGCAAATGCTAGAAATGTTCTAATGGATTCTAATCGTGCTACTAGAGAAAAAATTTCATCAAAGTCTACTCCTTCAACTTGAGCATATCCTTTACATACAAGCCTTGCCTTATTTCTCACTACTTTTCCATCCTCATTCAGTTTGTTCCCAAAAACCCACTTGGTGTCGATTACATTCTTTACTTTTGGTATTGGGACTAACTCCCGAGTTTCATTTTTTCTCAATTTGATATGATTCTTCATTCATAGAATTAACCCAGATTTTATCTCTGTTAGCTTGCTCGAAGTTCTTAGGTTCTATTTTAGACAGTAGAGACAGGTTTGCATGTTTTGGTGATCTTATCAATTGTCTTGTTGTTTGGAAAACTTTGTTGTTATCTCCAAGAAACAATTCTTTAGGGTGGTTCTTTTGCACATACCTCGAGGGAGTCTTTGTGTCTTGTCTAGAAGATTTCTCTTCTTCTTCTTTTGCATTATCTTCCTCGTTGTCTTTCTCTTCTTCTTCTTCTTCTTCTACATTATCTTCCTCATTGTCTTGCTCTTCTTTACTATAGCTTGTTATTGTCAACAGGTCATTTGTTTGCATCTTGATCCTTCCGAGCTTTCCATCATCCACTCTCACATTTTTACTTTCAACAATTTTTTCTAATCCCATATTTAAACATCTATAATCTTTTCTTTGAGACGAGTAACCAAGGAAAATACATTCATCGGATCTGGAGTCAAATTTTCCAAGGTTATCATCATCTCTCTTTATGTAGAATTTGCTTCCAAAGACCTTAAGGTGTTTGACATTAGTTGTCCTACCTTTACACAATTCATATGGAGCTTTGTCACTATTAGCTTGGAGTTGTGATCTGTTAAGAATATAGACATATGTGTAGATTGCATCCCTCCAAAATATATCTGACAGTTTAGCTTGATTTAGCATTGTTGCCATTTCTCTCATAGTCCTGTTCTTCCTTTCAGTCACTCCATTTTGTTGTGGAGTTCTTGCAGCTGAGAAGTGTCTTCCTATCCTATGATCTTCATAGAATTCCTTAAACTCATATGATGTGAATTATCCTCCATTATATTATCTCAGGAATTTTATCTTTGAGTCTATTTCATTTTCAAATAATGCTTTGAATGCCTTAAATTTCCCAAAGGATTATGATTTATGTCTGCGGAAGACTATCCAAGTTATTCTTATGTAATCATTAATGAGCAACATGAAGTAATGATTACCTTTTTGTTACAGGAAAATCCCTCTGCGGACAAGTGGATTCCCTCTTAGACCCTAAATCTCTAATATCAAGACAGAAAGGTGCTAACTTTGGTCACTGACATCCCTTTAAACCTAGCTAAGCTAATCTATAGAGAAGAGGAAGAAGATGTACCTTTTTTACGATGTTTGTCCTCACCCAGTCCAAGTTGAGCTATGATCCTTAAGATCTTCAACAAGTCCTGCAATCCAATCAAAGAAAAAGCATGCTTCCTATTCTACTATGATTAGTTTGAAACTAGATCTATCCATTAGAGACAAGTTCATGTAGGTATACACAATCTTGAGGGAAACAGGCCAAGCACATGTATTAATGAGAACTCAATAGAGATACTTACAGAACTTTGATGAAGCTATAGCAGCCTCTTCCAGCTCTCCTTGTCCAACCCCTTGCTCAAATGATCCACAAACAAAATGACTATGCTTCACTGATTATCTCCCTTATGATATCATAAGTTTGATGCCTTCAATGTCTCCCCTTTTCACCATGAGGAGGCCTCCGTATATAGGCTTGGAGAGGCCTAACCACCTTAGAGATTCTTGGGATAGGTTTAGGATCTTTCTGTTAGAATATAGAAGATGGTGTGCTCATTTTACCATTGACGATACCCTCATCACCCAACCATAGGCCGAGGCCTCCCTCTTAGCACCTTAACCTTGATTGAGAATTCTTCTGGAAGCAAACCCTAGGCTAGATAGCCAAAAAGAGGGTAGTGCACCTTTCCCCAAGGATAGCGCATCATAAAAAGCTAATCAGATAGTCCAAACCCTCACCAATAGATAGTCCAAGCCAACACTGAAAATAGTTGTTGTTGCAGCTGCACCTGCAGTCCTCCTCCACACGTGCACACCAAACTGGAGCTGCAGTGCGCACCAAACTGGGAACTGCAATTCTGAGATGCTGTCAAATGAGAACTGGCGCCTTGTATTTATAATGGTTATGCCAGTTTTGTTGGGGCCGACTTCTCCTTCTGGATATATGTCTGTTCAATATATTATTATTAATTCTGGCTGACTTCTTCTCTTGGAGGATAATAACCTAGTATAAATTATCTTCTTGAGCCGACAAGGCTTCTAGGGTTATTAGCCAACTCATTAGGGTTTTCTCTTGCTTTTTGGAGCCTCCTATTCTCGTTAGGTTCACACGTGGAGGTAAATACCTCCCGCAGATACCATAATATTAACACTCCCTCCTAGCCAGAGAGGTATTTACAGGTAATGGACTTGAGCACAAAATATACCATTTACCTGGTAGCATCAATATAGTCATCTAGTCTATTTCATGACTAGATCATGAGCATCACAATCACCATTAGTTGCATCATCTCTCGAAAACATACTTCATATGAGTAATTATATATGATGTTGGATAAGTCACTCTCATCATAGAGTGATGCAAGAGGAGTAAGATCTCTGAACTGTTTTTCATCTGGAAAATCTTTGTTCATCATTCATCTGAATGATCATTATCTCCAATAAATTGTTGATAGTATTCAAGGCAATTAGAACAAGGATAGAACATGATTGTGTCTATTCATAGTAGTACATAACTACAATCCAATTGGTTTACTACCACACCAAGTAACACACAAGTACTTGATCAAAAACATAATGGTTGCGAACAGTGGAACATATCCACCACAGTAGTCCTCCTCTACTGTCATACAGTCTTCATAACAAACATCTGATAGCAATCTACATAGAAACAATGTTATGATATATACTGAATTAATTGGGCCAATATTTCACTCACATCTGTGAGATCTGAAAGAATATCTGCCTCACAAATAGTGGAGCACATCCACCAGAGTAGTATATCTCTACTGTCTGGAGATAAGTATTCTCCATAACAATCATCTGATGCCATCCTGCACAGAAACATATTGTTAAAGATAAACTGAATCATCTGGGCCAATCTTTCACTCACGTTTGTGAGATCTGAATGAATATCTTCCCTCATTAGCAATGGGCTATCTTCCCTATTCTTCACAAACAAGGAAGAAGGATTATTTCTGATTTTTGAGCCTGGACCATTTCTCACCCTGGGCCATTCTTCCTATACTAATTAAAGTGCACCCTAGAAAGAATGTATAAACCCTAAGAAATTTTTGGTCCATTCCTCACCCTGGGCCATTCCTCCTACACTGATTAAAGTGCACCTTGGAGAGAATGTATAAACCCTAAGGAATGATTGTCCATGATTGTTGAGCCTGGACTATTCCCCACCCTGGGCCATTCCTCCTACACTTATCAAAGTGCACCCTAGAGAGAATGTATAACCCTAAGGAATAATTTTCCAGACCATTCCCTACCCTGGGCCATTCCTCTGACACTAAACAAAGTGTAACCTGGAGAGAATGAGTCTACCCTAAGGAATGTTTTTCCTGCATCAACCTCCAAAACGGACCATTCTTCGAAACTGCTCACAACTATGAACTTCGAAAGAATGACTGCCCGGCGAGGCGGACCATTCTACTTGACCACTACTCAGAGTGACTGCCAAGAAGAATGACTGTCCTAGACCACTCCCCATGTTAACCACAATGGGAAGTCATTGTTTATGATACATCAACAATCAGTCTTCCTCCCATGTTAACTACAATGGGAAGTCACTGTCTGTCAAAAATCTCAATCCACTTTCCGAACAGGAAAGCATCTGTCCAATCTGGACTATTTTTCAATTACAAAGATAAATAATATTTTCAGTGCTCTTACCTAACTTGGAGAGTCATTTATTCCTTTTTCAATACAAAGGAAGTTGTTTCCACGATCTCTAGCTTGAGTACGCAAACTCGTTCATATTGGATAGAAGCTTTACCAAAATGCCTGCTTATATGCTTATGTGTGGAGATATGTGTTGGAGAAATCATTTTCTCCTTTCTGGACTTTATCATGGATAACTTAATGCTTGTACTTTAGTATGGAACTTGTGAAGGCTTCATGTAGATCTGAACAATAGAGTATATCATAGTTGGAGAACTGGAACATATCCATGTGGCACTTATTCCGTCATCATGAGATCCGATCTTCTGAGTAGTCATCTTGATGTTATAGGAAATCTTCACGACGCTTCTGCTATGCACTGGAGGTTCTTCACCAAGTTATCTTCTTCTTATCTTCATATAGGAGTCTCTTTATGGTATGCCTCAAAGTCTTTAGATTTCTCTTCATACGCTCTTTATCCAATTTCTTTGGAGAACATTCTTTGCATTTTTCTAATGTAGAATTCCAACTCATGGATGTTGCGGATGATATAATGACTCATGCAGTGATATGTATGGTGTACTGGAACAAGTAATCATCATAGTCTTCTCCCTCCATCTGGGAGAACCTCTGGTTCTAGATCTTGCAATGCTTTCATTCATAATTTTTCCATACACTATTCCTCATCACGACTTTCAGTTCTTCTGCTTGATTGCTTTTAGTGAGTTCATATCAGGCTGGTAATCTTGTGATTCTTTGATACAATGACTGGTTGTTCTCGTTTCTTTTTCTCTCTTGGAATCTTCATGTTCTTCTTTAGTTTTTGGGTCCATGGATTTTCTTATAGATTCCATGCCCTAGACATTCCACTTCTTCCTTTCATCATAGGATCATGGATCTGGATGGACAATCAGAAATGTTTTAAGGCTTCTGAGGAAGTCTTCTTCTACGGTTGAGTTGAACATGTACTATCTTTTCATGGCTGCTACCATGGATATATATTTTATCATCTTCAATGGATCATAGGATTAGCTCCCTCCTAACCCTTGCTTTGTGTAAGAGTGCATATAATCAGCTCCCTCCGTCTGATAGAGTCCATACTTCCATCAACATCCTTATTGTCTTCTACGATATATAATTATCTCTTCTGTCTGACAGAGTCCACGCTTCCGTCTTTTTGTCTTCTATAAAACTTCATAAGTCTTTTTCTAATTTCCTCTTGATTGTTTGACTTCATTCTGTCTTTGCTTATACTTAGTTTATTCATGATTGATTTGGCTTAATAGCTTCCACATGATTTGTATCTCATCTTTTCATGTGTATTATCTAATGATATCTCTTTTCATCTTGTTTGTTATTCCATAGGTATAGTTCCTTTTGGAACGCATTATTTTCCAAGAGATAGATATATGTACAAAGACGATGCAAGAAAGATATGTACAAGAAATAAGAAGAGTGTTGTTACCTTTTAGTAGAAGAAGTCTCTTCCATCCTGCTTATTCTTCTTTCTAGGTTCCTTTTCTTTGGCAACTAATGCTTCATGTTTCTCTTTCCTTTTCTTTAGCTCAGGACACTGGTTCCTGTAGTGACCGTACTTTTGACAGTTTAAGCACTGTATTTCTGAAATATCTTTTCTTTTTTTTGGCTTCCTTCTTGAATCGAACTTTCTTTTGTCCCTGAAGTTCTTGAATCTTGTTGTGAAGGCTTGATCATCGTACTTCTTTTGAGGTTTCTCTTTTGCATTGATCATTGATTCTTCTTTAGCACAACAAGTCCAAAGTTCTTCAAATGTCAGGTACTCCTTCCTTGTGTTCATGCTTGCGGCAAATGCATCCCATGTCTTGGGAAGACCATTGAGTACTATGTTCACCAATTCCTTTTCTGAATTGATCTCTTCAATAACTTGTAGTTGATCTCTTAACTGGGAGATCCTTACAAAGTATGATGTTATGTTGTCGTCATCATTCATATTCATTTCATAGAGCTCATTCTTCAGACTCATAACTTGTCCAATGTTTCTGACTGAGAAGAGATTTGTTAGGGCATCATACATCTTCTTCGATGAGTCAAGATGGGATATGTAAGGTATCAAGTGGTGTTTTATGGAATCCACTATGATACTCATGGAATTGATGTCAACATCCTTGAACTTCTCCATAGCTGCAACGTTCTATGGTTTCTTCTCTTCTCCTTCTTCAAACTCTGGCTTCACGATCTTTCCTTTCACAATATCCAACACTTTATTCTTAGCAAGCATGAGGTCAATCCTTGTCTTCCATGCTCTGAAGTTAGAGGCTCCATCTATATTGTTCTCAGACTTCATAGAGTTCGTCATGGCTTGCTTGACTTGGTCAAGCCCTAGATTTGACCAGAAATCCAAACTTCACATCTTGGCTTTCAGAGAGTACCAGGAGATGCGTTGGGCTAGGGAACACTGATCTATATGGATATTAGGTCAATCTCATCACTTAAGGTGCCTCGACAAAAGGTTTAAGGTTTATGCAACTACTTCTGCTAGTAACCCTAGTTGCAGTGTCTTGGAAGTTTCTTCTGCTAGTAACCCTAGTGGTAGTTCCTCAACGAGCTCAATATCTAGCGGTTATGTTTCCTTCCAATGTTTTAGGCTGAATGAAGAGGTGTGGGCCCATAACTTGTTAGAATATAGAAAATGGTGTGCTCGTTTTACCATTGACGATACCATTGTCACCCAACCATAGGCCGAGGCCTCCCTCCGAGCACCTTAACCTTGACTGAGAATTCCTCCGGAAGCAAACCCTAGGCTAGATAGCCAAACAGAGGGTAGCGCACCTTTCCTCAAGGATAGCACATCATAAAAATCTGATCAAATAGTCCAAACCCTCGCTAATAGATAGTCCAAGCCAACATTGAAAATAGTTGCTGCTATAGCTGCACCTACAGTCCCCCTCCACACATGCGCACCAAACTGGAGCTGTAGTGCGCACCAAACTGGGAACTGCAATTATGAGATGTTGTCAAATGAGAACTGGCACTTTGTATTTATACTGGTTCTACCAGTTTTTTTGGGGCAGAATTTTCCTTCTGGATATGTGTCTATTCAGTATATTATTATTAATTTTGGCCGACTTCTTCTCTTGGAGGATAATAACCTAATATAAATTATCTTCTTGAGCCGACAAGGCTTCTATGGTTATTAGCCAACTCATTAGGGTTTTCTCTTACTTTTTGGAGCCTTCTATTCTTGTCAGGTTCACACGTGGAGGTAAATACCTCCCGTAGCTACCATAATATTAACACTTTCTCCATGTATTGTGGATCCTCCCTAAGATCCAACCTTGACCTTAGATTCGAATCCAACTGATTTCAGAGATAAGGGGGATCTTCCCATGATTTTCTCAATAGGATAACACTCCCCCATAATGGTGCACAAAGTGCTACAACACTCCCCCAAAGGAGGTAAAGGAGCACTAGCACTCCCTGCTAGTGGGTATGGGAGCATTGCCCTTCAAAATTCATTTTTAAGTGGTCTTTCTCAAGGAAAAGGTTTTGTACTCTTTGTCAAATGATTTCTCCTTCTTTAACCAGTTTATGAGGGTGTCTTCAAGTGTTCCTTGTGATGTCGTTCGAGACATGACATAGGCAAGATGACATTATGATGTTTGCAACACCTGCGGCCAAAATGCAACACTTGTAATGACGACAATAGGTCATCATTGAAGTGAGTAATTTTGATGTGTAACAGATTGCCCCTCAAAGTGCGAATTTAGAAGATGGAAACTGATGACTTAAGTACTTTGTAGACTTTTTCGAGCATGGGTATGGACTCGGAGAACCTGGAAGAAGCTGCACACAACCATCAAACAAATATTATGACATGTTTCAAACCCAAGGAAGGCATATCTATGCTTGTGTGATAAAGAATTGCAAGGTATGGCTGCCATAAGATACATTGTGGATCCATAATTGTATTAACAAAAAGGTATAGCCACCAAAGATACAATGTGGATCTATACTGCCATGGCATGAACTGATCGTAGCCACGAAAAATACATAGTGGATCTATGAGATGACAAGACATAGCCATGGACCAATACAAAGTGGATCTATGTGACAGTATATGTGTCAATATTAAAGAGAAACTTTATCGCAACCTGGGTAAAGTACATATCATAGTGATTACTCAACACAAGGTCTTCTTACTGATATTCATGTAGTACAAATCTAAACATGTGAATAGATGTCCTGATGTCGAACATAGTAGAAACCACTTGATTATCGGTCAATGAGTTAAACCGTTAACAAGTGTGAGGGAAATCACCATTGATGTTGATGATTCCCCAGGTACCCTATTACATTCCAGCGAATGTGAATAGATGAGCCGAAGTCGAACATTCGTGGAATCATCCGATCAGAGTTCAATGATGTAAGCCGACTGTCGGAAGCGAGGAGGCATGCCATTGAGGCATGCAGGTCCCAAGGTACTAACTGGTTTCTTAGTCTAATTCCCGGATAATGTGTCGAAGTCAACATAAACAGGCTTTTCAAAGGAGGGCCTTGATGTATCCCCCATCAACGACACGAAACTGACAAAGAGATGTAAATTGGTGGATCAAAAGAACATGGACTGACACGAGTATTGAAACACGAAATGTTTTATGGTTGACTCTCGAGGAAGATACTTCCCTTGAACACAGAGGCACAACAATAGAAACACGACATGGAACAAAACATGATAATGCAGTGGATACTGTGACTTTCATCAGCTGGCCCAAAGGAGTAAAGAAACTCAAAGAATTGGTTCAGTGCAGAGGTTTAGTAGATTAAAATGTATGCAAAGACAAAGTGTCATGTTCAAGGGTGACCGTAAGAGTGAATTGTGATGTTTTCAAAACCTGCTTGGCTTTGTTTCTTCATATTTTTCCCCCATCCAGATAGATGAGTACCTCTTTTTTATTTAATGAGCTCGAGGAGGGTAACACATGCTCGATATAACTCACCTTCGGTGAGTCCCTCTTTCTTTGTTTAATGAACTAGAAGAATTAAAGGTTCGATCCCAAATGGGCCCTTCAATGTATTTTTTTTAACGATTCCAGAGAAGGTAAACTCGATGATTTTTCATGTTTAGAGAGTCTAAAAATAACTTAAAGACAACTCCATTGTTGTCCTTTTTCGTAATGTTAGTCTCGGGAGGCCGAAAAAGAGATAAATTATCACTCGAAAGATGCCCTTTCAAACCTTTTAACGAGTGGGAAAGGAAGCAAGGTCACTCGGAAATATTTTCATGTTTAGAGAGTCTAAAAGGAGCTTAAAGAAGACTCCAGGGGGTTATTTTTTTGTGTATCCATGTGAGTCCGAAAAAGAGATAAAATTTTACTCAGTGCCTTCTCGTGATTTTTTGTTGATGATGGTTGCAGGTTATATTTGGCAAAAGACATGATCGAGTGGAGGGAGCATGAACATGATCTCAATGATGTGGTTTCTTTACAAATACCTCGATCAAGGGCCGCATTGAAGAATTGCGGTCTCCTCAAGTTCTTTAAGATGCAGAAGATGAAGAAGGAAGTTCTCCTCCTTGAATACATGATCGGGTTGTGGAACACTGCGGAACAAGGATTCCAAATTGGGACATAGTTGCTTACCATTGAGTTAGAGGATGTTTATTTCCTGAACGGCCTCTCAAAGAGAGGGGCTCCTGTTATCTTATCTGAATAGAGGGAACTTCCAGTGCCTATAGAAGAATATATGGCGAATCATTGTATTCTAGGATCGAGATTGGTGGGAGGTAGGATTGCGATAAAATATTTTAGGGACCTATCTCTTCGATCTATTTTATTCGCCATTACGAGTTTAGTAGGTAGTACTATCTCACCCTTGGTTTCCATATCGTAGGTGGCTTATGCTTTACAATGTATGGAGCCAACTGTATTTAACTGGAGCGCAGGATTCCTTCAAAACATGAAGGAGCAGATTTCGAGATGCAGGATGGGGCAGCAAAATCAATTTGGATATGGTTTGTTTCTGGTTTCATTCTTCTTAGAGTGTATTCCTCAGATAGAACCACATATTGCACTAGTAGTACGACCAATGAGTGAACCACGTATGGAGCGTTGGGCGATTCTGTCTCCGAGGCTGGGGATGAAGTCAAAGTTCAGATTTATAGGTGACTTCTTCACTTGGATAAGACACCAACTGATCATCATAGAGGACTTCCCATACGTCGGAGTGGATTTTCGGGGTAGGATGGACCTAGTTCTTCCATATGGAATGGACTGGGACACGTCAGGTGAGAAACCAAAACAATCTTGTCAAGTGTTTTATTTTATTTTAAAGTTTATATTATTTTATTTTTTGGGGGTACCTAGAAGAGTTTTTAATAGATGTATCATTTCATCGTTCAGACAGGGAAGAAACACATCTAGCAGAGATATCGGCACTAGAGCGTCGCAGAGATGCTCAGATAGCAGTAGATCATGAGGTAGTGGCAGGGGGCCTCCGAGAGGTTGAGAGAAACCTCTGTGGTCTTACTATGGGTGTCCCTCCTCTTCGAAGGCGGGATGTACCCTTGCATTTGCAGAGACATACAGTGGGAGTCCCTGAGAGCCTAAACTCCCTACTGAGATGAGTAGTCCACGCAGTAGTGTGCTACTTAGAGCACAATGCGATGCAGGGGGATTAGAATCTTCCTGATGATTTGTATAGTCTGTATGACGATGTTATGGGCATGAGGACCCAAAAATTTGCCCTTCTATGTACCTTTTTTTATGTAATCGAACATTTTCTATCATGTCGTATATATATACATATCCAAGTTTTGTAGTGCCAAATTAAGTTTGCAAATAATAATGTATTTTATGTAATGCGTTTAATTTACATGTGATGTATTTCATATGATTTGTTTTCTTTATGAAACATCATCTATGTGCGAGATACTGATCCATGATATAATTGGCTAATGAATCTGAAGTTGTATTGAGTCCTCTTGGTATGTGTTTGTATTCAATAAAATCAAACATTCTTTTAAGATGACGAACTCGTAGGTGGAGACGCAATACGATAGGATTGTGAATGGTGTAGATTCGATTAAGTTGGCAGACCACGAGTTGAGAGTCTAGGTTAATAATCATGTAAGATATGCCTAGGGAGGAGGCTTCGGTTAAAAGTCCGATGATAGCATGATACTCTGCCATGTTGTTAGTTGTCGATCCTAAGAAAATACCTCATGAACTCACCAACTCATCAGAGTGGTAAATGACCCAAGCTGCAAAAGCAATATTCTGGGTGTGTCGACTAGCGCCATCCGCAAACCCGACAAAGATAGGAAAAGAAGATGTCATATGCGCACGCAATCACAAGACAAAGTATAAGCGGCTAAGACAAAACTTGTGCACGTAAGAGAAAAAGACACACCAAAACTAAAATACAATAGTGTACAAAGCACGCATGATAGATGTTCTATGCATATTAATTCTTAAGGTAAATCTCATTTTGGGGTTCACCCAGGGAGATTCCATCGTAGTCAACTATCTCATAGGCACCTATATGTAAAACATGTTTCACGATGTAAGGACCATGCCACAGAGGTTCTAACTTGCTTGTCCCTAACTTATCGCGAGCCTGGTCATAAACAAGGACTAGGTCTCCTTCTACAAAAGTACGAGGGTGGACGGATTTGTCATATTGACTCTTCATTCGCTTTTGATACATCTCGTTAGCAAGAGCTGCATCGCGATGTGTATCATCCAACCTAGTCAGATATAGGAAACGTTCTTCTTCAGCAAAAGTATGGGGCAGGAGTTCTAGTTTGAGTTTCAATGAGGGAATTTCGCACTCGATTGGTAATTGTTGGCCCTTGACCAAGTGATTGAGGATTCTTGGTCATGTTTGACCTATTTTGGGACTTTGACAGGCTGTCGAAGGCAGAGCGCAAGATGAAGCGGAGATCACGGGATCTCGGCCCTTTTTAGGGACCTTTTTGGGATTTGGGATTATGTAACAGGTATGGGAATGTCGGCCCATGGGTTTACCCATGCTTAGGCCTATTTTGTATGTATAAATAGATTCTAAGGCGATGTAGTGAGTATGAATGGCTAAGTTCCCTTCGACTAGATGTAAGTGATGGTTGTAGTACAATCTATGTGATTGACAATGCTAAGTGCTAAGTGGAGATTTCTTTGGTGCATACTATGTGAGACTTGCAGAGCTAAGTGCAAGTCATTGTAAGAGAATGTGTGAAGGCTTTGTTCTATACCCTAGCTATAAAAAGGAGGATCTGACCTGTAAGAAGCTTGACCAAAGATAATAAAGAAGACAAAGAATTGGTGGACGTAGCCCCACGGTGGGGGTGAACCACATACATGTTGTGTTGCTATGCTTTGTGCGATGTATTGATGTGATTATGTGTTTACTTTCTTAGTGATTTAATATAGACGAATGATCTATTGATGCTTAGTTCTTAAATACCTTAGATCTGAATGAATATTGTGATACTCTGTAATTAGGGTTTAATTGCATTGTAACTAAGACTAAATATCGATGAATGTTATCTGTTAAGTGCTCTGTTAAGTGTTATAATCACATACATGTGTCCCAGCTAAGGTTTTAGACATCTCAATCCTGCAACCACCCCTGCCTCTACCTCAGGTAAGACTTCATTTGCTTCGCAGGTGTTGCTGAAAGGGCCGGTAGTTAGGGTTTTGTTGGTGCATTGTTGTAGCGTTGAACCCTGGGTCTGCCCCTGTGCCAACAAATAGTTTCATTGTCGGGACCTGAAACTATGATTACTGAGAACTGAGGAAAAAGAAGCTTTGTGCAAAGATTTGACCTGAACTTGTGAAATCCTTGTGCGTAGATATGTCGCTCTAGTGCATAGTATTCTACTCTATCTTTGAAGCTTTGTGCCAAGAAGGGTCAGACCCGAAGAAAAGAGGTAAGATCTGTGAGCTCTGTACTCTAATAAAGGTAAGAATAGTGAAAATTTTTAAATCTGGAAGCTTTGTGCTCTGCTGAAAATAAGATTAGTGGAAAAAAAAAATTCTAAAAGTATGGATCTAGGTATGTTTGATAAGATTTGTCCTAGCTTGAAAACTAAGGAATTGATAGATGAAAGAAGATTTGATATGAGTAGATCTGATAAGAATAGTGAAAGATATGTTATACCTATGCATAGAGAGAATGTTTGGACTAACAAATGGATGCAGGATCCTAGAAATAATTTTTTGCAGGTTAGCTACCATGATCCTAGCGTGCAGCACAGGAAAGGCTGGGGATCATTTAAGAGAGAGAGAGAATTAACTCTTTGTTACAGTTGCATAAAACCAAGACATCTTGCTAAGGAATGCTCTGGAAGAAGACCTAGTTGCCTCTGTTGCAAAGCTATGGACCATGAAGTTTTTGATTGTCCTAGAATGATTGCTAAGGTTGAAAGGATGAATATGAGACAAGAAGACCACTAGAAAGGTCAAGCAACTGAGATTATGGAAGAACCCCAGAAAGAATCAGAAAAAGTATTGCTACAAATGAAAGAAACCCTGAATGACCACCTACATATCAGCTTATCATAGATATTCAAAGAAAAAGAATGCATTGAAGTAAGAATAGGAGACTTTGACATTGACTTTGTTCTGGATGAGGAAACACAGGTGAATATCATGACAGAAATAACTTGGGAAATTCTAGGAAAGCCTGTTATGATTCCTTCATTGGGAGGAATAGAATTATTCAGAGGAAAGTTGATAACCCTATGTGGAAGACTTACCCAGATATCTATGAGTGCCAATGGAACTTTGACAGAGGAATAATTTGAAGTTGTTAAATTTATTGAGAACAACGCTCAATTTGTTATGTTACTAGGAAAACCTTGGATTGAAGGAGATCAGGCCAAAAGGAAAGAAGAAGAAATATTAGGGCAGAAAAAACAAGAGTTGAAAGATTTCATGACTAGGAGGATTGCACACGTGATTGAAGAACAAGTGAACATATCAAAGATACTTAAGACCAGATACTTGGATGTCGAAATAGGAAGAACACTAGAAGACGCGCAGAAGACTGAAGTACCTATTCCAGATACAGATGAAGTATTACCCCTGATTTCTAGGAAAGAATCTCAACAACATGAAGTTACTCTGCCAAAAGAAGATACGAATCAGAATGGAAAAATGAATTTTGAGACAAAGCTCACCGGAAATAAGGCTAGAAAACTAAGTAAGAAGAGAGATAAAATCGAAAAGTTACAGAAGGTTCCAGAGGGAATTTTGCAGAAGGAAAATTTGAAAAATTTGAACTTCGTCAGTATATCAGAACTATGTCACATGGCACTTTGCCATGGAAATGCATTATAGCCATTGGGGACAGTATAGCCGTTAGACCGACGGCCCGAACTGGTAGAAAGGCATTTATGATCAGAAATTTCACCATCGGAGCGTTGGGACCATGCCATAACGGACAGAACTGAGTTAATGAAGGCTTCTCACCCGTTGCAAGAGATTTGTTGCCAAGTTATCTATTTATCCCGTCGTGCCATGCAACAAGAACACTTTTGCTAAACGTGAATCTGAGTCTGCAGACTATTTGATTTCGAACGGTGATCATTGCGCTATTACCATTCATCCCATTGCATTGAGAAGTTACTCTTCGAACCCGAGATATTCAACCACAAGCATGCATGTTGGACAAGCTTAGCGCTGCAGAGAAAATTATCAAAGAAGCTCTCATTGACCTAATGACTGAAACAATAATGTCTGAAAGAGAAATGTCTACAATTATTCAAGCATCATCGACGAGAGGAGTGCAAGCCTCTCCGTCGACTTCTCCTGGAGCCGGATCATCTCGACCATCAGCGGAAAAGAGAACCAAACACAAAGATAACCTAGAAAATGCGAAGCTGATCCCATCCATATTGCCCAATTACATCCTGCCTCTGACCGTCGCGGTGAGTCGAGATAGCATGCCAAGATATTTTGAGTACTCCATGATTACTGCATACCTCCCGAAGGGGATACGCGTCGTTCGTGCGTAGTAGGACAAGATCGCAGTGTTGAAGTTCAATGACTTCAACCTCAAAGATCGCAAGAACTATAGCATGCTCTCCCCATACAAATACTTGACCAAGACGAAGGGGAAGAACTCAAAGATAATTCCCCCAACCATGCATGATGAACCTCTCACAATCCAACCTGTTAAACGTAATGAGCATCCCACACTTTGGAAGGCACCAGGAAGTCAACGTCTGTGTCAAGTTATTGCTTTCATGTTACCATGGTGGCTACTTATGGCTAGACAACTGTATTACAGTCGATCTGACATTGATCCATAGGATCACGAGGTTAAGTATGCAAGGACCCGACTCACAGGATTTCTATCCAGGAAAAGCCACAGATCGTGCACTAGCACAGAAGATCAAGGATACAAACGACAATGTTGAAATGGGGACACAAGGCTACAAGGTAGCCTCCATCCAGAATGGAACAGTGTGCCTATCCTACCAGCTCATAGCTGAAAAGTTAGTAAGGAAGAACAGACCTACGCAAGTCACAGGCTTTGTCGTTGACCTCACAGGGAAGTGCGTGGGAGGCTTACAGATGAACTGGGTGAAGTACCTAGTTAATTAGTTGGAACTAGACTATCGTGAAGCACAAGATCAGGGCTACAAGTTTCACTTTAGCTGGCTCCTTATCCTCATTGACTTTGTTGCCTGGGAGATGCCAGAAGGTGCGACCTTTTCGGATATTGAACCGTTTGAGCCGCTTGCTGTGAATTTCACCACACTCTGGTACTCGAGTGATATGAACAAATAGTGTTAGTCGAACGTTGTTTTTCACACATATTACCTTCAATGGAAGAGATCCATCGAAGCTCAACCTCACATGACCCCGAACACCCTACAGAGGTTTTTACCCCTAATGAATTTATGCGCATATCGACACTTCATCTACATAACATCGCGATTCGATGAACATAAGGAGCATCTTCAGTCGTACTACAAGCTCACGAAAGAATACCTGGAGGAGATCACTAAGGACTGGTCCATAGACCTCCTTATTCCAGCAAACCCTACAGAGATGCCTAACCTTGACAACCCAGAGACCACACAGAAAGAACATGATACACCCAGACCCAACAGAATGAAGAAGACCAAAGAGGTCCAATATTTAAGCAGTGCCTCGGGAAAGACTGCTTTAGTATCGCCTGATCGAGGGGGTGATGACGAAGTAGAAGAACTAAATGGAAGAGGATCTGAAAAGAAGTCAGGTGAAGTAACACCGCCCAGAGATGAGATTGATCCTTTGAAGAATAGGAAGGTTTCTCCCCCAAAACCTTCTTCCTGGAAGAAATCAAAAGCCATCGTGACCAAGATGAAGACTGTGCTTACTGCCGATGATTTTGACTTCATCATAGAAGCTCTAAACGACGCTTCGCTGGAAATCGTGGAGAAGAAATAAGCTAAGCAAGAGGAAATGTATGATAGAATTGAGGTCGAACTTTCGAGAGGTATAGTAGGCCCTTCAATCCAGTCGTGCAATCTCCACTGAGACCATGCCATTAGGAGAACCATAGTTGGGAGATGATCCAACCCAAATCCACCGACTACTTGATGCGGTTGAAGCTCACCTTCGTCGCACTCAAGAAGAAACAGAACAAGCCACCCAGGCCTTGAAGCAAGTGCAAGGCATAGTCATAGAACAACGCAGAGTTGCAGAGCAGGAGAAAGTTACTCTCCAGACAAAGTTTGAATAAGAGAAAGTACAGATGCAACAAGAAAAAGAACAGTTGCTCGCAGAGAAACTCGAAGTGAAAGAAGTATTCAATATATCCCTCTGCTCTGTGACATGTTTAGATCCATAATAAGAAGACTGAGTCACGCATCAAGTAGAGCAGCTCGCAGAAGCTATCTAGCATCTACAACAACGAATAGCAGACTTAGAGCTCCGCACAGTGCCCAGTACCCCGTAGGATGTGAGGGACCAAAGATAAGTAACTTCTCGAAGCGCATTTGAGAGAATAAAGGACCTTGCCATGGAATGTAAGCAACTCACTGATCGTAGTGCCCAGACCTATGAGAAACTCACTAAGAATCCAGAACTGAAGGCACTAGAGTCGTAGCTCCAAGAGGTGAAGTATCAAGAAGAAACGATACAGGCACAGTTGAAGCCCCTATTAGTTGTGGAAAGAATGAATCAATCCTAGGAGCAGTGCACTACCCAACAGCAGGTCCACATTATCCAAAGAAAAGTCATGGAAGTGACTCAGAGGCTCCAACCTGTACAGGATCAGGCTTACCAACTATTCACAGAGATCGAAGGCCGAGGAGCAGAACTGGAGCAAGTCATCACTGTAGTTGAAAAATGCCTAGAGGGACCTGTCAATGAATAAGTCATACAAGAGTTCATTGAACAAGAGGTCGTGGCACAACAACAAGTCGAAGCATCTCGAGACTTTTGAAGCAGAACTAGTCAGATCAGAGTGACTCAGGACAAGTCACAGGTGAGTGTTGGGGGCTTCTTGGCCCTTGACCAACTGATTGAGGATTCTTGGTCATGTTTGACCTATTTTGGGCTTCGACAGGCTGTCGAAGGCAGAGTGCAAGATGAATTGGAGATCGCGGGATCTCGGCCCCTTTTAGGGCCCTTTTTGGGATTTGGGATTATGTAATGGGTATGCGAATGTCAGCCCATGGGTTTACCCATGCTTAAGCCTATTTTGTATGTATAAATAAATGTTAAGGTGATTTCATGAGTATGAATGGGAAAGTGCCTTTCGACTAGATGTAAGTGATGGTCGTAGTCCAATCTATGTGATTGATAGTGTTAAGTTCTAAGTGGAGATTTCTTTGGTGCATACTATGTGAGACTTGCAGAGCTAAGTGCAATTCATTGTAAGAGACTGTGTGAAGGTTTTGTGATATACCCTAGCTAGAAGAAGGAGGATTTGGAGGAGTACACATAGATCTCATGTCTTCTATGGAGTAGAACTTGGATGCTATGTGCCTGTAAGAAGCTTGACCAAAGATAATAAAGAAGACAAAGAATTGGTGGACGTAGCCTTAGGATTGGGGTAAACCATGTACATGATGTGTTGTTATGCTTTGTGCGATGTATTGATGTGATTATGTGTTAACTTGCTTAGTTCTTTAATATAGATGAATGATCTGTTGATTCTTAGTGCTTAAATACCTTAGATCTAAATGAATATTGATCTAATTAGGGTTTAACTGCGTTGTAACTGAGACTGAATATTGATGAATATTAACTGTTGAGTGCTTTGTTAAGTGTTAGAATCATAGATGTGTGTCCCAACTAAGGTTGCATACATCTGAGTCATGCAACCACCCCTTCCTCTACCTCAGGTAAGACTTTATCTGCTTCGCAGGTGTCACCAAAAGGGCTGGTAGTTAGGGTTTTGTTGGTGCGATGTTGTAGCGTTGAACCCTGGGTCTGCCCCTATGCCAACAGTAATACAGATTCTATGCCATATACTAACTAGAAAGGAGTGAATCCAGTAGTAGTTTTCACTGAGGTACTGTAATCTCAGAGAGCGGAGAAAAGTTGTAGATGCCAAGATGTCTTGTTTGCCCCTACCATACGTTGAATCATGGTTTTAAGGACCTTGTTGATAGATTCAACTTGTCCATTTTCTTGAGGATAGTAATGGGATGAGTTCTCATGGAGAAAAACCAACTTTTCATGTAACTCACTCATCATCTGGTTTTGAAAGTGTGAACCATGATCAGTGACAATGGCTTGTGGAACACCAAAGAGAGTGATGATGTGGTTGAAAAAGAAGAGAGTTGCAGTACGACCATCATTCAGAAAGGTAGGCATAGCCTCAACCCATTTTGTGAAGTAATCAATGACAACAATGATATAATTGTGCCCCCTGGCTGAGGTAGGCTTACACTGCATGAAGTCAATGCCCCATTTGACAAAGGGGTCAATGGAGACAACAGGATGTAGCGGAGTTGGTGTGGGTGCATGCCTTTTTATGAAAAACTTGGCAGGGTGGGCACTTTTTGACAACCTTGATACAATATTTGAAGATGGAGGGCCAAAAGTAACCGACATATACAATTTTCTGAGTTGTAGCCATCCCAGAAAGATGACCTCCACAGGCTCCAAGGTGACAGTCATTAAGAACACGTTTAGCCTCTTCATGAGTCAAACAACATCGTAGGATAGTGTCGATACTACAGCGATATAAAGTGTCATCGATGATAAGGTAACGTTGAGAATGGTGACGAATGCGATGACATTCTTCATGGGAGATATTTGGCTGAAAACGTTGGGTTTGAAGATATAGAAGGATATCTCCATACCAAGGATTGAACGTGCTGATGTGGAATAGAGTTTCATCAGGGAGAGAATCTTTGGGCTCAGTATCTTCATCAGCATGGGGAAGGTCACAGATAAGTTCCGCAAACACCAAGGATTTTTTGGCTTTGGACTTAGCAAATTCAAGATCGAATTCCTGAAGGATGACGATCCATTTGGAATATTTTCCCCCAAGAACCTGACATGTCAAAATATGATACATGGGGTTTAAGTCCGCGATAACTGTAGTGGCGTGTAGTAAGATGTAATGGTGAAATCTCTGGACAGTGATGATGGATGCCAGAGACAAATTTTCAACATGCGAATATCAGAGCTTAGGACCAGATAGACTTTTGCTCAAATAATATATCACATGTTCTTCACCGTTAGGGTCCTCTTTAACTAACACCATAGCAATAGTGGAAGTAGAGGCTGTTAAGTAAAGGATATAGTCCTTCGTATAATTCGAAGGATGTAACAGAGGCGCGTTCGTCAATGCGTGATTAAGAGCATCAAAATATCATTGAGTAGTGTCATACCAAATGAAAGGAGTGTATTTCTGCAACAATCACATAAATCCTTTGGTAATCTCAGCGTAGTTACAAATGAAACAACGAAGAAAGTTTGCATTCCCCTACAAACTTTGGAGTTGTGTCAGATTGTTAGGTGGAGGTAAAGCAAGGATAGATTTGATTTTTAAAGGATCCACCTGAATCTCGTCTTTGGAGACAACGAAACTGAATCACATTCACATGAAAACTTGCATCATACAAGTTATGAAAATCGGTTGCAACTTGTCATACTTTCAACATAAATGCATACATAAGGCTAAAAAGTGCATCTACAAACAGAGAAATGCAAGCGTTGCTTGTTTAATAAATCTAACCATTTCTTACCAAGCCAATTCAATGGTGACTTTTTCTACTAAAAATCCTCTTCTTGTGAATCATCTTAACTCACATCGATGATGGAATAATCTCCTCTTCCATTCTTTCTAGTCTATTTATCCATCTTCTTCTTGTGCTATGAATGGGTGGTTGGATGCAATGTCCAACATTGATCAATGCGATTACATCTCTTCTGGCAGTGAGTGAAAATCTTTTGCATCTTCTTTTCAAGTTTCCTTTGCTTGGAAAGTTTCCTGAATGTGGTCAATCTTTTCCAACATCTTGAAACATGATGGTTATCTAAACCACAATATGTACATGCAATTTTTCTCCCATTTTTACATGAAAATTTATCATGCTCAACATGATCAAAAGAAATTGATTTATAGGCAGAAATATACCTTGAACATTCACCTTTGTCGCCTTCTTGAGGAGGTGAATTTGAAGAGTTACTAGCTCTCCTTTGAAGACCAACAACAATGTTCTTGTCCTCATGGATATCACAACTCTCTTGTTTCACACATTTGCATTCATCTTGAACACACACTTTGCATGTTTGAGGGATTGAACTTGCAACAAAAGTTGTTCTTGGAACTGTTTCCCTTGTCTCCTCAACTTTGGAATATGCAGAAGTATATCTTGAACATTTATCTTTATCACCTTCTTCAGAAGGCAAATTTGAAGAGTTACTAGCTCTCTTTTGAAGACCAACAACAATGTTCTTGTCCTCATGGCTGTCACAACTCTCTTGTTTCACACATTTGCATTCATTTTGAGCACACACTTTGCATGMTTGAGGGATTGAACTTGCAACAAAAGTTKTTCTYGGAACTATTTCCCTTGTCTCCTCAACTTTGGAATATGCTMCATCTTTCTGTTCATAGCCAAGACCCCAATACTTGGGTCTCTCCTCAAYGACAATAGGCTCARCAATGCCTTGTGCATGTTTKCCTAACCCTCTACCTTCATAGCCCATTTTTAATAATAACTTGGACCCTATTCCTCTAGTATGATTTTCAAAAACACCAAAGCATTCATCTTGAGAAGAATTTGAAGAAAAACCAACATYACATACCTYATGTTCATGCATGTACTTGGTAAGGGTTTCCTTTGCCTCATGKAGTTGAGTCTCCATTTCATGCAATTTTCAAGAAGTTGGTGCTTCTCCTCCTTCATGGCCATCATCTGCTCTTGAAGGAMARTGCTCTCYTTCCTATMTTCCCACATCTCTTGYACCATATCTCTCATGGTAACAAACTCCTTCAACATCTCTTTGTCAAAGAACTTGGCTAATGAAGATGTATGAGAACTATCACTGTTTGAAGCTTCCTTCATCCTTGCAAGGTATCAAACTTCAACACAAAAATTGCACAATAATACCAACAACTAAATATCTAGCTATAAATGGCAATCACATGAGAAAAACTATGCTCTGATACCACCTGATCTGAAAATAGGGGGCTGACTTGTTTTGCTATACAAGCACCTTCTACTCCATTAAAATAAACTTCAGGACCTTGCTCAATGTCTTAGTTGTGCAAGAGGATTTATGTGTCGAGTTTAGGCCTCTTTTAGGTGTTTATGTGTGAGTTTTTTTAAAGGTTAAATATGTTGTTTAAAGAATACAACAACAAACATAAATTGCAGCAAATAATAACCAACAAACTCACAACAATAACAACATGATAAAGGAGTTCACCCCCAACTGGGCTACATCTCCTTGACCCTCCATCAATGGACTCAGATCTCTAGGATTAGTTTGTATAAAATTATTTTACAAGCTATTGCTCAAATCCAATGGATTTATTGACTGTACCATTGGGTTCAAAATACATAAAAACCCCAAAAATGACTATTAGATCTCTGAAAACAGACCATGGCTCATCTGGGCATGACCTCTTCTACTGGTGGCCTTGAGCTACCCTGAGATTCCCTATGGTAAAAACATCTGTAAAAGTCCTCAAATGCCTCTGCAACCTGTCCCAATGAGTTCAAATCATATCAATTATTCAGAATAACTATTCAGTCACTGAAAATGGACTTGGCTCCCCTGGGCATGGCCTCCTTCACTGGTAGCCTTGGGCTCCTTAGAGCTCTCTAAAACTTCCCTATAGAAAAACCTACAATAGAAGTCCTCAAATTCCTTTGAAACCTGTACCAATGGATTCAGAACATCTAAAAACCCCTAGCTAGGCTTTTTCAACACCTGGTTTGGCCAAAAAATGAAGAAGATAGACCTCTTGCAATTTTCTCCTTCAAGCTTGTTGTCTCTGGTTCACCAAAATGCACCTCCTGTGTGAGTAACCTGGCTTCTTGGCGTTTCCCATGCCTAAACCCAGCACACGCATCATTTTCACAAAATGCGCAAATTTGTCGCACCATTAGGGAACCTAAATTCGTTTTGGGCGGAAGTGTTGGCCACATGGGGGGCCATATGACCACGTCCCACGCCAAATGTGGCACTCGTTGCAACGGTCTAAAATGTGACAAGTGTCACATGATGGTGGAGAGATCCATTTGAATTTTTAACCCCTGCACCACTTTGAGAGGTATGGTTGTATGAAAGGCGCACATAATCGGGGGCTGGGGCTAAGCCCTAGCCTGGACCTCGCGCCATAATACGCAACACTCCACGTTAAATAAATGTTAATACATTTATATATTAAGTCACATGGTGTGGCACACCGATAGCCAACCTTTTCCAAAGCTTCCACACGTGTGGGAGGTCTGGGGTTTGACCCCCGTGGACTTCACAATACTTTTACACCAAAACATAACAGGGTGCCACGTGGTAGCCCATGCCTGGGTCACGTGGTACCATACAACTTGCCAATAAATTGCCACGTGTCTCAAATCCATTCGCCCATGTATAGCCAAATCAACACTGACACATCACCTTCCAGCTTAGCGTGCATTCATGCCATGTAAGTTGTACGGCCTTTCCACGTCAGCTTGTACGGACTGTACAGTCAGCAAAATTTTGCTTATTTAGCAAAATGATCAGAACGCGATATCTCACTCATCTGATGTTCGTTTGAACCCATTCGAATTGCATTGGGTTCATGAGGATGAGGCCTACGCACCTGTCTGTTTTGAAGTGATTCCAAACACTTTGATTTTTGGGCTAAATTTTGACCCGTGGTCTAGATTTTGATCAATGAGCGGGTGGAACAATTACAATGGCGACCTCCTTAACGAACTTACGCCTTGGTGCAAGCCTCCACATAGTAATTGTGGATTTACCATCCAAGGAGCCCAAGTGATTTTGGCCACCGTCTGTTCCAGGTACAATGAAGACTTCCCTTCACTGTCACCTTGTGTAAAGACCCTAAAGATTATGGCTACTAAGGACACCAACTCGCAGTCAGCCCCTGGGCGGGTATAGTCGACAGTCTAGTCCGAACATATGGGTAGGATAACAAGTCTAAAATCCTTCGGGAGAAATGAGGATAAGTGGACCGGTAGAACTCCAGAGGACCTTGAACAGATTCAGAATTCACGAAACACCAAGACCAAATGAAGACAGTTGAACCTCAAGAAGAACCCCCAATATACAATTTGACTACTACGAATGATTGAACCATGGAGGGATAATCTTTGTAACTTTCCTAAACGTCACCTCCTGTGTAACCCCTATGTGAGAGGGGGATCCTAGAAAGCTTATACGAAAATTGGATTTGCTCTCCCTATCGTAAGATGATAATGTTTGTTTTGAATGCTTTAGAGAGTTGTACTCACAACCTAATCCAAAGCGCTAATCCTAGTCTAATGTTGGTGGAAGATTCTAAAAACAAAATTTCTAGATCTATTTTAATTAGCGTTGATTTTGCATTTGTTCTTTACTCATGGGTGTATGAGATTGAAACTGATGATATTATAACTCAATTCCCAAAAAATGCATAAGAAATGATAAACAGTCTCTTCTTTTAATGAATGTCTATTTAAGGGAAGGAAAAAAAATTCATTTTCACTGTCAAACACTAAGATGCAGTAACCTCATGTAATTGTTTCTCAATCAAGAATCCAATATAATGCTAAAATATTCAGAAATTTGTTCTAATATCCAAAAACCAATGTGAAAAAATATCCTTTTGTTTAAATGTGAATGATAATCAACTTGATGTAAAGCTTCCTATGTCAATCAGACTTCAAGATCTGTGAGGTTTAAGAAATCGAAAGAAAACTTCACATAAACAAAACACACTCTCGTTGCGATTGTTAGCACTCCGTAAATCTGTTCGGCTGATAAACAGACGATGAAGGTAAATTTTTCAACCAACTTTGAGACCCGAAACTAGCCTTTCGGATTTGGAGAAGGCTCTCTCAGAAATGGTGCGTTCTCTGCGTAGGGTATGACTTTGAAAGCAGTGGCTAGATTTAACACTTACGATATAATGGGTTTTGGAAAGTAAGACATGGGCTATGGGGTCAGTTTGAGGAAAAGGCAGGACAAATTACTCAGTGACTGGACTCGAGAGGATAAGGCTAGGCGAGCAACAACCTTCAGTGTAAAATCGTAATGTGTGGCGGGAGAAAATACAGGAAGTAACTCGGAGCACCGCTGTGGATGAATTCGTAATTAGCTTTAAAAGAAAACTTTTTATCTAAGTGGCACGAACAAGGGTCATTGTACAACGAATCCGCAGGTTCAAAAATTTGTTCTGAAATAGACAGAAAAATATATGAAATATAGATAACAAGAAGCACATACACAGAGAAAGAAAGCACAATACATCCAATTGTTACAACTAGAATCTTTTCATCAAGTTCCATGACCTTTTCATTGAATTCCGGTCAAAACTCAGATTACATACAATAGTTGTTGTCTCCCACATTTTCCAACCAACCTGGCTTACATCGAAAAGATGAAATATATAAATGAGGGCGCCGCTTCGGCTACCTTGCCTCCTAACTACTAACCCTAAACTAGGAAAATTGATCAACATGTGTCAGAGACTCTTTGCATGGTGCTTTCCAAAAATAGACAATAATCACGTATGTTCACTCGAGATCGTTTGCAGGTTTGCCACGAGAATCTTATCGCCGGTCAGGCTTAGATACAGAGAAAGATGTGTCGTTGTATCCCTTTGATCAAGTGTCCCAGCAAACAGGTGTCTTTCAAGAGCTTGTTGTCTGCTATAACGGCTCTGATTTTTTGTTACGCGCTCATTTGCTGGAGGAGAGTGCGCAACAAGTGGTCATTTGATTGTCACGGCCGTTATAAAAAAGGTATAGTTCTTTGGGGAGACATGTCCTTCAAAATTGCCAAGATTTGTCTTATGCTTTTCGGATGTAGAAACAAACACCTGTTAAACTTGTTTTTCTTGTGCGCTAGCGAGAGCCATGCAAGCTTCCTTTTATGTCACTTTGCCTTCTATGGGATGCATTGTATGCCTTTCTTCTGCCAGTCTGTGTTCTTCTCGTAGTTGTACAATGGTGTCCTACACCTCTCTGAGTTTCATTTTCAACCATGCCATGTTCCCTTCGCGACCCTGCACTGTTGATGCTTTTGTAGTCTTTGTCACTAGCTGTCGCCTCAATTCCATGTTTTCCTGATAGAGTTCAGCGGTAGCCAGCTTTGCCTGCTTCAGTTGCTTAGATGGATCGTGATCATTCACCCCTGTGATATTTGCTCTCCTTGTTATGCTATTGTCTTCGTGACTAGATCCTCCAACAGGTTCTAGCCAGATGGCGCGCATGAGTAGTTCTTCAGCTACCGATCTGGCCCGCGGCTATTCTAAAACTCACGCTTCCATGGTCTCCTTGTTATTCCTCGGCCTGCCCCTTCTCCAAGGAATTTGATGTTGGAGAGAGGGGGCTCCTATTGTCTTCCTTCCTTTTTGAATCCCTCCGCTTCAGATTCTGTGCATTTTGATCTAGTCTTCTCCGTAGGTAAAATAATAGCTCCTTTCAGATCTTTGGGGATGCCCACCATAGGTGAGAACGACTTCGAGTCATTTTGGGGCTTGGACCTTGTAGTTTTTTTGATCCGCGCACCTTTCCTTGCGCTCTGAGAGTTCTCCATGGCGCGACAAATGTGTATTATGCATGCAATATATCCAAAAATCACAGGGGGGGGGACTTTGAACAAACTGGACTAGCAAGGGGAATTGCAAACAAAGTTCAGACCTGGTTCTACAACTGGAGAGAATGTCAAACATCCAAGATTTATAATGAGTTCGACAAGAGAGGAAATCATGTTGAAGGACAGTGAATTCATGGCGACGAGATGTTCCAAGTCGAGTTTCAGGTTTTCCATGGCAAATCCCCGCATGTAGAATAAAGGTGATAAGGTTTATTGGGCATGCATGATATGAATGTCACAATTTTTCATTCCCTCATCTTTCATTATGAACTGATAATAATTGATATACTTGTTGATGCGATTTCCATTAACCACTTGACTCGACCTAGGCATGTAGAGACTGGTTTCTCAATAGGACTCGACTCTCTTGGAAAAGACATACCCGTACCACTTATACAAGTTTCAACTCTAACATCCCTTCCCATTTTCAAGGGCCAACCAACCACTTGCTGACTTCGAACTCACGGTGCTACATACCCGACTTCACATGGTTGGACGCATGGGTCGCAAGGTGACCTAAATCCGACTCTTAAGATGGAAAGAAAACTGGCGGCACTAACAGCTGGCTCCAACGAGGATGTTATCCTCCCCGTGAGGTAGAAAATAACAGTAGACTAGGTGCCTAACCATTGGGATTTATTTGACCTCTAGACACTGAGAAAAATAACTGACAGACGAAAAACAAGCTAAACCTATCGACGCAGCTTCTAAGACTTCAGCATAAACTTAGGGCCTTCACTTCGGGCTTCAATTTTCTGCTGACCTACTGACTCGACGCAAAATAAAATGACTATTTACAATGACAAATGACTCAAACGGATCTTATTTCATCAGGTAATGTTTGAGGAACCTGTCGTTTACAGGGCCCCAATCAAAACTTTCTCCATCTAATCCTTCTAGAAAATAAGCATTTTTTCCACTGTGATCGTTGATTCTGAACAGACCCGTCTAAAGGTGGTCAAACTTTGCATGTTTCCCTTTACCTTCATTTCTCACGTCCCATCTTAAAACTATATCACCCAACCGGAAATCCTCTGTCTTAGAACGCTTATCAAAGGCTTTCTTTATCTTTTCCTAATGGAGCTACGACTGATTACACACCTACTCTCTCGCCTGTTGTGTGTGAATTAGCTAATTAATTCTCCTCTGCACAACATTTGGCTCGGCCTCCTGTTCTTGCAACAAATTCCTGACAGGCGATCCCAGTGAAGTAGGGAAAATTTCATCCATGCCGTAAACAATCTGGAAAGGCGATGTTGATATAGACTTCTTGGTGGTAACTCGATCTGCCCACAGTGCGTAGATAATTTTTTTACGTCGAGCTCTCTTGTTTTCTTGTAGGAGTCTTTTGATGATTGTGGTCAGGCTCTTATCTAAGGATTATGCTAACCCATTTCCTTACAGATAGTATGTCATGGAATGTCCCAAGGTTATGTTGTAATCCTGGCAAAATTTCTCCATCTTATTAGACTTGAATGCGGATGCATTATCTATAATGATCTTAATGGGACACCCAAACCTCGACAAAATGTTCCTCTCCAAGAATTGGATGATGACTGCATCAATAGATTGTTTTATGGGGATGACCTCTATCCATTTCTTGAAATACTCGGTGGCCGTGAGTATCCATTTGTGTTGCGCAGAGGATGGAAGATTTATCTCTCCTATGAAATCTAGACCACGCTGCATGAAAGGTGCTTCAACTGAGATCGAATTTAGTGGAAGGAGATGTAGCTTTATTCTTCCGTCGAAAATATGACATTCGTGGCAACTGGAGACCTCTTTATATATGTCAGTGAAAATTGTGGGCCAATAATAACTAGCCCTTAATATTTTTTGCACAGTGGTATCCTCCAGATTCGCCTTTGTGAAATTCTTGTATGGCCTGCTTCGCGTCGTCTTCCAGCAAACAGCTCAACAATATTCCCCCGAGGTCTTTCCAGTAGAGTGAGTTGTCCAGGATGCAGAACTTAACCACTTTAAGCTTGAGAAATATGGCCTTAGTCTTACTCACACCCGGAGGGTCCCAGAGATTCTCCAGCACATAGATGATGTATGCATACCATGGCGAATCAATGAACTATTGAGGTGCCTACGCAGTTTTTTCTTCATGGGGGCATTCTGACATATCAACGATGAGATTCATGTCTACAACATCGTAGTCCGAATGTAATATTAACTTTGTGTGACCCTGACCTTTGATCAACTTTGTAGGCTTGATTTCAATATCGTATTCTAACATGGCCTCTATCCACTTGCCTCTCCTTCATTTCGGGTCAAGTTGAGTCAACATATATTTTACTGAACTGTTGGGTACATAAGCGATGAGATGGGAGTGAAAAATATATGTCCTGAATTCTTTCAAATCTTTCACTAAGGTGTATGCCTGTTTTTTCATAATGTCATACCTTTGGCTGAAGTAATCTATGGGTTTTCCAAAATCTTGTTCATCTTTCTGTAGCAACATGCAGGCAATAGTGTGTTCTGAGGCGAATGAAAACAAGAGGAAAGATTTAATAAAATCTGGGTTGGCTAGTACATGAGATTTAGTCAGCGCCACTTTGATGTTCTCAAAAAACTTATTGGCCTCTGATTTCCACTTGATCTCATTTCCCTTTCTGAGCATGCAAGTTATATGTTTTATGATTTCCGCTAGGTTTGGGATGAATCTACTCAAAAAGTTCACCTTTCCTGGGAAAGATTGTACCTCCTTTTTACTGCGTGGGGTGTCGATATTCAAGATCCCTTCAACTCTACTAGGTTCTATCTCAATTCCCTCCTTGGAAATGATGTTCCCTAACAACTTTCCTTCTTCTACCACAAAGTGAGACTTCTTCGGATTCAGTGATATGCCAAATTTTCTGCACTTCTGGAAAACCCTCTTCAGGTGCTCGAGATGTTGTTTGTCGAAGGTAGAGTACACAGTGATGTTGTTGAGATAAATCACGATGAATTTTTCCTTTTCATTCGCAAACATGATGTCCATGGCCCTTAGAAAAGTGGCTCCAACATATCTTGGCTTACATGAATGTTCCCCATGGAGTTGTGAAAGTCGTTTTCTCTCAGTCGTCCGGGCGGACCATGATCTGATTATATCCTGAGAACTCGTCTAGCATAGACATCTTCTGGGAACCTGCCACTTTTTGCAGGATGTAGTCCATTTTAGGAAGGGGGTAGTGGTCCTTGAGAGACACTTTATTTAAATTTCTTAAGTTTACACACAGCCTTATCTCACCGCTTTTCTTTCTTACGGGTACCAGATTAGCTACCCATTTCGAGAACCTCAAAGAAACAATAATTTTAGCGTCAAAAAGATTCTTTACCTCTTTATCGATCATCGGCAACAACAGGGGATTTCTCCGTCTCAGCTTCTATTTGAAAGGTTTCTGATCTTCCTTAAGAATGATAACATGTTGGATCACTTTCGTGTCATACACTTTCAGGTCATCGTAGCTCCATGTGAAGACGTCTAGGAAATATTTCACGACCTTTACGCAGTCCTATGCGAAGTGTCTTGAATAATTTTACCATCTTCGGGTTCTCCTCAATCCCGATGTTGCAGTCTTCAATGTCTTCTTCGCTTGAAGTGATCTTGGAGTTCTTAGCCACATCATTTTCTTCAAACATCTTTTCCGGCGGCACCAACCCCTTTGGAATAATATTATTTTTCAATTGTATTATGTCCCTTCCCGCGATCTAGTTTTGGCAAGGGTCGTCATTACTGCACACATGTTAGCACTCTGTAAATCTGTTTGGTTGATAAACAGATGATGAAGGTAACTTTTTCAACCAACTTTGAGATCCAAAACTAGCCTTTCAAATCTGGAGAGGGATCTCTTAGAAATGGCGCAGTCTACATGCAAGGTATGACTTTGAAAGCAGTGGCTAGATTTAACACTTATGATATAATGGGTTCTGGTTATATTGGCATAGGAAAGTAAGACTTGGGATATGGGGTCAGTATGAGGAAAATGCGGGACAAATGACTCATTGACTGGACTCGAGAGGATAAGGCTAGGCGAGCAACAACCTTCAGTGTAAAATCGTAATGTGTGGTGGGAGAAAATACAGGAAGTAACTCAGAGCGCCGCTGCGAATGAATTCAGAGTTAGCTTTAAAATAAAATGTTTTGTTTAAGTGGCGCGAATAAGGGGCGTTGTACAGTGAATCCACAGGTTCGAAAATTCATTCCAAAATAGACAGAAAAAAATATGAAATAAAGATAACAGGAAGCATATATGCATAGAAAGAAAGCACAATACATCCAATTGTTACAACTAGAATCTTTTCGTCAAGTTACAGAACCTTTGCATTAAATTCTGGTCAAAACTTAGATTAGATATAATAGTTGTTGTCTACCATATTTTCCAACCAACCTGCCTTACATCAAAAAGATGAAATATTTAAAGGAGGGCGTCGCTTGGGCTACCTTGCCTCCTAATTGCTAACCCTGAACTAGGAAAATTGAGCAGCATGCGTCAAAGACTCTTCACATGGTGCTTTCCAAAAATAGACAATAATCACGTCTGTTCACTCGATATCGTTTGTAGGTTTGCCATGGGAATCTAATCATCGGTCAGGCTTAGATACGGAGAAAGATGTGTAGTTGTATCCCTTTGATCAGGTGTCCCAGCAAACATGTGTCTGTCAGGAGCTTGTTGTCTACTATAACGGCTCTAATTTCTGTTACATGCTCATTTTCTAGAGGAGAGTGTGCAGCAAGTAGCCATTTGATTGTCACGGTCGTTTCAAAAACATATAGTGCTTTGGGGAGATGTGTCCTCAAAACTGCCAAGATTTTTCTTATTCTTTTCGGATGTAGAAACGAACACCTGTTAAACTTGCTTTTCCTGTGCGCTGGAGAGAGCCGTGCAGGCTTCCTTTTCTGTCGCTTCACCTTCTGTGGGATGCTTCGTGTGCCTTTCTCCCGCCAGTCTTTGTGCTTCTTACAGTTGTACAATGGTGTCATGTGCCTCTCTGAGCTGTCTTTTCAACCATATCACGTTCCCTTCATGACCCTGTGTTGTTGATGCTTACGTAGTCTTTTTCACTAGCTACCGCCTCAATTCCATGTTTTTCTGATAGAGTTCAGTGATAGCCAAATTTACCTGCTTCAGCTGTTGAAATGGCTCTTGATCATTCACCCATGTGATATCTTCTCTCCTTGTTATGCTCCTGTCTTTGTGGCTCGATCCTCCAGTAGCTTTTAGCTAGATGGCGCGCATGAGTAGTTCTTCAGCTACCAATATGGCCCGCGACTCTTCTAAAACTCGCGCTTCTATGGTCTCCTTGTTCTTCCTCGGCTTGCACAATCTCCAAGGCATTTGTTGTTGGGGAGAGGGGAATCCTACTGCCTTCCCTTCCTGTTCGAATCCCTCTACTTCAGAGTCTACGAGTTTTGATCTAGTCTTCTCTGTAGGTAAAAGAATAGCTCCTTTCACGTCTTTGGGGATGCCCGCCGCAGATGATAACGACTCCCAGTCTTTATGGGGCTCGGACCTTGCAGTTATGCTACTCTGCTTGCCTTTCCTTGTGCTTTGAGAGGTCACCATGGCATGACAAATGTGTATTATGTGCGTAGTATATCCAGAAAACGCACAAGGGGGGGGAATTTGAACAAACTGGACTGGCAAGGGGAATTGCAAACAGAGTTCGAGCCTAGTTCTGCGACTGGAGAGAGTGTCGAAAATACAAGATTTATAATGAGTTTTAAAAGAGAGGAAATCATGTTGAAGGACAATGAATTCATGGTCATGAGATGTTCCAAGTCGAGTTGCAGGTTTTCCATGGCAAATCCCTGCATGTAGGATACATGTGATAAGGTTTGTTGGGCATGCATGATACGAACATCGTAATTTTTCATTCCCTCAGCTTTCATTATGAACTGATAATAATTGTTGTACTTGCTGATGTGATTTCCATTAACCACTTGACTCGACCTAGGCACGTAGAGACTCATTTCTCAATGGGACTCGACTCTCTTGGAAAAGACATACCCGTACCTCTTATACAAGTTTCGACTCTAGCATCCCTTCCCATTTTCAAGGGCCAACCGACCACTTGCTGACTTCAACCTCATGGTGCTACGTACCTGAATTCATATGGTTGGACGCATGGGTCGCAATGTGACCTAAAACCAACTCTTAAAATGGAAAGAAAAATGATAGCGCTAACAGTGATCAAACAAGAAACAAAAAGAAAACCAAATTTGCAAAAAAGAAAACCAAAAATTAAAACAGGAGAAAATGCTTGGAGAAAAGACCTCAAAGATAAAAAATGGAAAAGTGGATAGATCTTCGAATTTCCTTACAACAACTTTCATATAATCAGATAAATGAAAAAGAAGTAGATCGACTCCAAATCTCAGAGAAGAAGAGTGATTCAAAGTAAGGAAGAGAGACGTCAAAATCCAAACAAAACATCATGAATTCTTATAAATCAAAAGGCTGGAGGGTAAAACAAATACACACTAAGATGGTGATAATCCTTAGCATATGAATCAGCAAAAAACTACACTCAGAGATCGATTCCCAAAAGGTTTTTTAGCAGAAAAATACCAGTGCTATGGTGTCAAGGGCACCAGAGCGTTGCAACGCTCTGTGGGAGCCTACAAGGGAGTGTTGGCACTCTGGTTGAACAGGCAGGGGAGTGCTAGCCTCTGAGAAGAACAAAAACTTACCCAGAACTCAAAAAACTCAAGAAAATCCATAAATTCAGTGTGTATGGGATGAATCCAAGAGCCAACAATACATCTAAGAATCAGAAACACAACATGAATAAGATCTAAAGGTGAGTAGAGGCTACAAAAAGATGGAAGAAGGAAACCAAAAATAAAAGCTTCGGTCCCTAGTGGAGTCACCAATTTCTATTACAGGAAAATCCCCCTGCGGACAGGTGGATTCCCTCTTGGACCCTAAATCTCTAAGATCAATACAGAAAGGTGCTAACTTTGGTCACTGACATCCATTTAAACCTAGCTAAGATAATCCATAGAGAAGAGGAAGAATATGTACCTTTTTTACAATGTTTGTCCTCGCCCAATCCAAGTTGAGCTCTGATCCCCAAGATCTTCAACAAGTCCTACAATCCAATCAAAGACAAAGCATGCTTCCTATTCTACTACGATTAGTTTGAAACTAGATCTATCCATGAGAGACAAGTTCATGTAGGTATACACAATATTGAAGGAAACAAGCCAAGCACATGTATTAATGAGAACTCAATAGAGATACTTCCAGACCTTTGATGAAGCTGCAACAGCCTCTTCCAACTCTCCTTTTCCAACCCCTTGCTCAAATGATCCACAAAAAAAATGACTATGCTTCACTAATTGTCTCCCTTATGAGATCATAAGTTTGATGTCTTCAATGTCTCCCCTTTTCACCATGAGGAGGCCTCCTTATATAGGCTTGGAGAGGCCTAACCACCTTAGAGATTATTGGGATAGGTTGAGGATGTTTCTCCATTAGTTGTGGATCCTCTCTAAGATCTAGCCTTGACCTTAGATTTGAATCCAAGTGATTTCAGAGATAAGGGGGATCTTCCCCTGATTTTCTCAACACCATAACACTCCCCCAGAATGGTGTATAGAGCACTACAACACTCCCCCAAAGGAGGGAAAGGAGCGCTAGCACTCCCTGCTAGAAGGTAGGGGAGCGTTGTCCTTCAAAATTCATTTTAAGTGGTCTTTCTCAAGGAAAAGGCTTTGTACTCTTTGTCAAATTATTTCTTCTTCTTTAACTAGTCTCTGAGGGTGTCTTCAAGTGTTCCTTGTGATGTCATTCGAGACACGACATAGGCAATATGACAGTATGATGTTTGCGACACCTGCGACCAAAATGTGACACTTGTAATGACAACAATAGGTCATCATTGAAGTGAGTAATTTTGATGTGCAACACTTGTAGACTTTGTGAATGGGTTGGCCCAAAGAGATCAGTGTGGATGAGTTCTAAATGTCTTGATGTTGAATATTCCTTGGTTCTGAATCTCACTCTATTTTGCTTCCCATGTTGACAATGTTTACAAATTGGGATTGAGATCTTGATGATTTTTGGCATGCCTCTTACTGCTTGGTGGTTACTAACCTTAACTAGTTTGTCAAAACTCAAATGTCCCATTCTCTTATTCCATAACCAACTTTCATCTATCTGTCCCACACAACATACTTCTTTTACAATTTTATTTAGAATGTATACATTGTTTGGAGTTCTGATTATTGTTGCTACCGATCTACCAATGTCTTCTTTTCTTATTCTGCATTCATGGGAGTTAAACAGGAGTGTGTTTCCTTGGTCACACAATTGACTGACACTTAGAAGTTCATGCTTTAAATCTTCAACTAGTAGAACATTTTTTGTTGTGGCCTTCTGACTTCCAAGGCTGATTTTACCTTTCCCAATTATCTTGGTAGATTTATTGTCTCCAAATGAAACATTTCCTCCCTTCTCTCTCTTTATCTTAAGGAATTTGTTTTCATCACCGATCATATGCCTTGAACATCCATTGTTTATGTACCAATAGCTTTCTTTGTCTTAAGCATGCATTGCTAAATCACATTCTTCCTAAGAGCTCCTTTCTTGTTTCTTCTTACAGACTTTAGTGGTATTACTGATAGCGATGTGTTTCTCATTAGGGTCATGTGTCCAACTTATGCAATCTTGAGATTTATGGCCAAAATTGTGGAATTTATAATATTCAATATCATAGTTGAATAGTGGAGCAAATGAATTCTTGTTTCTGTTRTCAACATGATTTTTTACTTTGTTGTTCACATAATTATTTCTTAGAGCATTGCACATGCCTCCRTTTGCATAAAAAAWAGTTACCAAGAAAGAGATATTCATACATGTTCATATTACRTCCTCTTGGTGTCATCACCTTTCTGAATTCATTCTTCCCGTGAAGGACAATTGACTTTTGTTGGTTAGGGTTTGATTCATTGGTGTTCTCATTATGTTCAATGGGATTGATTAGGGTCATAGCATAACTCTTGGGTTCTTCATTGGTTTTCTTTAATTTGTGGTTGGGATTGTAACCAAGTCTAGTTTTGTCGAATGGTGAGCTTTGGTTATTGAGAATATTGTCTAATATCATGGAAATTTGTTCAAATTTTTACTTTTGTTCAACTTAGCTATAAGTGCATTAATTTTCTTCATTAAGGCAACATTTTCTTTGTCAAGTTTCTCACAATATTCCTCTTTGTTCTGTAGTTGACTCATTATTTCCTCTTCAACTTTCTTCCATTCTTCTAGTTGAGAAACAAGATCAAAATTATGTGACAATTCTTCCTTCAATTATCTATTCTTTCTTCAGAGCCTTTTTATTTCATCTAGGGCATAGAGTAATTCTCCTTCAATATCAACATCCATATCTTCATTTTCTCCAATCTCTAGGACATTTTTATTGGCTTCATCTTCATTGGACTCTATTTCTTGGGCCATGAACAAAACATCTCCTTCAATCTCTTCATCACTTTCAGAAGATAGTAGTTGTTCTCTTTGGAATAAAGACTCTTATTTTGCTTCTAGGAGTATTTGTTCCTTTCAGTTTTACCCTTTCTTCTTTTGTTAGAGTTAAAATCATCCTTATCTTTATTGTCCATGTTTTTAGTATGAGGACATTTGGCAGCAAAGTGCCCTACTTCACCACAATTAAAACATTTGAAAAGAAGCTTACCTTTATATTTTTCGGTTCCTCTATAGAGCCTTCTCACAAAGTTGGCTTCTTCTCCATCATAATCATCATTGGAGTTGAGCACTTTAAGTGTCTAAATAAATAGATAATTAAGGTGTTCAATGTAAATTGTCAAACCCAAGGAAGTTTTGTTATTGCAAGATAATTGTGCATGGTCTATGCTATATTGATGAATGAAAACACTAATCAAGTTGCAGTATTGAAAGGAACAGAGTTTTGAAAAATTGAACACTAACACAAGTTGTCGACACAGCTGGAGTTCTAATCTACTGTTGCAGAATTGGAATCACACTTGCATAATTGAAATCTAAATTGATGAGTGTAAGAATCTTGGATTATTTGTTTTATTCTAATTTTCTATTTTATTCTTGCAGAAGGGAATTTTGTGCTAATTGCTGAAAAGAAATCTACTTTAATTGCAGGAAGGAAATTCACACTTATAATTACTTTTACTTGAAAGCAGAGTTTTACCTAGTGCAAAAAGACAATTCTCCAGCAGTATACAACACTTGACTTCTAATTCTCATTAGACACACTGATGTGCATTTGATAGGAAGGGACTGAACTGTAACAACAATTGTACTCTAAGAATGCTAAATAGATTAATCACACAAATCAAAGTAACTAATCTAAAAATCAAAACAAAGGGGAGTCTGTCAGGAAGGTGGGCCCTTTCCTTCTCATTGAATCCACTAAAAAATATTACAGTCAGTTGGAGAAACTCAAATCGCCTTCTTTATTAAAATCACCAAAAATGTTCAATTACAAGTTGCTTCACTTTACTTCACAATTCCACAGCTAATCTTTCGTATCAATGATTACAAAAGATTTTCTATTTAAAGACAGAGTCATTCGGTTCAAAACGGACTTAGAACAGCCTTGAGAATCCCAAATTCTCAAGTTATTTGTAAGATACAAGAGATTTTTCGTATTCATGAAATCAGGAAAAAGAATCAGCGTGAGCCAAGACGTATAACAACAGAGGATCAATCTTCAGGATTCAGCCTTCAGGATTGGTGGCCATCTATTGTAGGGAGTGTAACGGCTTTTAGGATTGGTGCACATCTGTTGCAGTTGGTGTAACAACTTCCAGGATTTGTGTCCGTCTGTTGCAACAAGTGTGACAACTTCCAGGAAAGGTGCGCAGTTGTTGTAGTCATGTAACGACATGCAGGACTAGCGCACAGCTGTAGCAATTGGTGTAACAACAATGATCTTTCTTCAAGTCTTGGTTGTCTTACACATTTTGATCATTAGTTTCACATTTATGGGTAAAATATGAGAAATACTACCAATCAAACGTGTTAAGTAAATAAGAATATAAAAGCAATATCAATGATTCATACCTTAGGAGAAAGGGTCATAGCAAGCACTAACGTAGGCATTTATCATAGAAATGTTAAGGTTGTGTTATCACTCTGTAAATTTCCTAGAGGTTGAAAAAAAGGAAAAACACAAAGGTAACCTTAACCAACTTCTTTTAAAACTGGGATCTAGCCCTTCCAGCTTCAGAGAGGGATCTCTCTATATAATTTAGCTTTGTTTGCATTAAGATATTAGGCTAGTTAGAGGCACGAGTTTTGTTTTGTTGTAAAAGATTTTTAAAGGTGGTTGAGACACAACACACATCCATTGGGCTATGGGGTCTGTACTTGATAAAATCCGAGACACAACCAGAAACACTGAAGAACTCTTTCACAAGGCGAGATAACAAGCTTACTGGATCTTTAATAATTTATATGATGGATGGAAGAAATATTAGGAAAATAACTCCAATCAACAAGCACTTAAGAATCTCTTAAAAGAATCTATTTAGAAGATGAACATAAAAATCTACAGAATCGGAGGCAGGGTATCAGTGATAAATCCTGCAACTTAATGCTATTCATATAGATTAGTTACAGAAAGATGATATGATCACAAAGCAAGAAAACATATAACTATGAAAATCACATCACCAGTGAAACATGCGCAGGAATCCTGTGAAAAGCTTCTTC
>JZKD02S1663380.1:672495-685143 GCA_000966675.3 Picea glauca
CGGTTCATGAGGGTTCACTTACTGGGCTGTCACTTCATAACATTCACCCGACACCCTCACATAGCCAGTTTGTTGATGATACCCTTCTCATGAACACCCCCACGGTTAGAGAAGCCACCAAGCTCAACTCAATTCTTTCTGACTTTTCAGAAGCCTCAGGCATGCTACTAAACCTGGACAAATCCAAACTCTATTTTTTCAACATGCCAACCTCAGTTCAGAATCACCTTTCAAGACTTTTAGGAATTTCCAAAAGTTCCCTCCCTTCCATCTACCTAGGCATTCCCCTAACTAGAGAGCCAACACTATCCATTTCATGGGATAGCCTACTCTTGTCTATCACCAACAGGTTGAACAACTAGATCTTTAGACCTTTGAACATTGTTGCCAGACTGGTCCTGCTCAAGTCAGTCCTACAAGCTCTGCCAACTTACCTCTTTACTGCTCTGGCAGCGCCCATCTCGGTCATCAAGGCTATCAGGAGTCTCCAAAGAAATTTACTGTGGCAGGGACACCAAAATAACAAAAAGTGGGCTTTAGTTGGATGGGACAAACTTTGTAAACCCAAAAAGTTTGGAGGGTTGGGAATTCGGGATCCAGGAAAGCTTAACCAGGTCATGGGAGCCAAGATGTGGTGGAGGTGGCTACAGCATCCGAAAGAGCTATGGGCATAGATTTGGAAACAAAAGTACCCCCCGAACACTCAGCCTGACCAACTAATCAAATTCAATGAACAGATACAAGGACCCAACATATGAAACACCGCCTGGAAAAATTGCCCCCTGATTCAGAAGCATGCTTTCTGGGAAGTGAGAAATGGCGAAAGTGCACTCTTCTGGCAGGACTCTTGGCAACAACTACCCCCTCTTAGCGACCTGGAAAGCCTCAACCCTCTCAAAAATCGATTACAGTCGAACATCTTCAGAACTGTTAACGACTTTTGGATCCCAACTCACAGAAGACAACCTTGGAGACAGTGGAAAACAAGCCGAACATAATTACAGATCACGGAGGATATTGACCTTCTACCCTGGCATAACTGTATACTACACCGGAAAATTCCAATCAAAGAGGGACCGAACATACTCTGATGGGGCCACTCCATAACAGGCATCTTCTCAGTCAGTGAGGCATACTACCTACAGGGAAACTACCAAAACCAAATCCCCAAAACCATCTGGAGCAAAGTCTGGCAATCAATACTCTGGCCCAAGGTCTCCTTTTTTCTTTGGCTCACAGCACAAAACTGTATCCTCACTTGGGACAATCTTCTAAAGAAAGGATTTATAGGCCCCTCCAGATGTACCCTCTGCCAACAAAGCGAGGAAACCATGGAACATCTCCTCAACAAATGCCATTACAGTCAACATATCTGGGATTAGGGAGCCCAAGCCATGCGATGCTCCCAGAGAAATCAAGGTAGCATCAGGGATACCCTAGCTAATTGGGAAACAATTTCCTTCCAAAATCCAATTCTCTAGCACATCTGGCAGTTGCTCTCGGGTTTCACCTTATGGGAAATTTGGAAAGAAACAAACAAGAGAATCTTCCACTCAAAACCATCCCCTACCACCATTACATGGGAGAGGGTTAAGAGGCTTATCCGTGAAACAGTCCATAGCAAATCTTGGCTCCATGAAGATCTGCAGTGTAAGCCCGAGGAGGAAAGTATTCTTAAAGGCTGGGACATGCAAATGCATGTGCAAACCCAAAGGAAGACTAAAAACAGACGAGCTAACAGTCCCATGGTATGGACCCCACCCCCCTCAGGCTTCCTCAAGCTTAACTTCGATGGGGCCTCCAAGGGTAACCCTGGACCAGCTGGTTTTGGAGTTGTCCTTCGGAACCACACTGGTAAGATTATTCACATGATGACAGGATTTTTAGGGGAAAACACAAACAATGTGGCGGAGCTCACAAGCCTTGTCAGAGGCCTCCAAGATGTTGTTCAACACCAGTACCATCGGCTCATCGTTGAGGGAGACTCCCAAATCATAATCCAACTCATCTCCAAAATCCTACATGGTAAACTCCTCAGGCGGATCTCCCCCAGCTAGAGACTCTCAGGACTTCTGGAGGATTTCGGAGATCTTATCCACTCCAATCTCATTTTAATCCCTTCTCATGTGAAACAAGACGCTAACAAGGTTGCGGATCACCTGGAAAATACTGGAACTGACTCTAAGTCAGAACTCATATATTGGCAAGCCCATCTCTCTGATGATATAGACCTCTCAAGGTGTTGCAAAGACCTTGCAAGCAGAGACTTCCCAGCCCCGGATGGGGTGACATGCGGTAGCTCCTCGCCACCTGGCTCTGCACTGAGCCACATCATAAATGCTAATGGCCGCCACCCATCCGCCTTGCATTTACGATGGTAGATGACCATTACAGCCGATATACGGAGGAGGGACACCTCCCTCGCGTGAAAACTCTCGCTCACAACGCACTCAGCATGACAGGGTCTATGGATAGCCAGGTGAATCCAGTCTTTGGCAATTTGTATTTTCGAGCACCTGGACAGAGTTGGTTTGCTCTCGCTTCAGGTCTCCCCGTCGTTTGGGAGCTTTGGTGTAGCTCTGTTTCCTTCTCGTCCTGGCTTACTCTCATCTTGCTGCATCCTCTCTGTATTGTTATATATCCCTTGGCAAACATGACCAAGAAGCGGGGCAGGCCTCGTTGTGGCTCGGCCTGCTACACCCACAAAGCGCAGAGGCAAAGGAAGGAGAAGCTGGAGCGCACTCTGTCGTTGGCGACCTCCATTCTTCGAAAGAAGGCTCACGCTGACCAATTGGCTCTGCATGCCATCATTGCAGAGACTGGGGCCGTGCGTAGCATTGAAACCATGGCAATTGAGCCTGGAAACAAGATGGAGGATGGTGCCGTGGATGCATTTCCTACCTGCTACATTGAAGAAATACAGTTCATGGAGGAATTGGCGACCACCCCGGAACCCCAAGCCATGGCGACGAACTACCAGGATGGAAGCGGTCCTAAAATCAAGCTGGCATATGATATCCCTGGGTGCATTGTCTAGGAGATATCGTGGATGGGTGACTACAGCCCCACCAGCCATGCTATGCAGGCAACGATCGAGGAAGAAACTCAGGACAAGGCTTGCGTCGAAGAGAACGCAGACGAGAACAACCCAACGAGGGAGGAGGAAGCGGCTAGTGCAGAACTGCTGGAGCTCGAAGACAAATATGGAAGGAACATGGAAGTGGGGGACGTAATCCTCGATGACGCAGGTAATGGCTTGCATGGTACTTTTCTCCATGTAGAGCATCTGGCTCTGGTGTTCGAACTCCGAGGCCACATGGTAGACCTAGAGCACAGAGCCCTTCTCATGGGCCAACGTCTGGATCTGCTCCTTGATGCGTACTCCAATGCTCCAGCAAAGAGGAAGTGCCCTCTCTACGCGCAGGCATTCGCCATCCCAGCTGGGTCCACGTGGCAGACAAGCAAGGGCGACGGGTCACCCGGTATCTAGGATCTTCTATGCTATTTTGTTTCTTTGTTTAATCATGCTACTGTTACATGTTCACTTGGACTATAGCCATCTGTCCTAGTTTCCTCCGGGCAGGACAGAGGGCAAAACAGTTCTCCAAACCATGTTGGTTTCCAGTAAAACGACAACATTTTTGGTGGTTCAGACCTATATCTCTGTACATTTTGTTAAGGTTTCTTTGATAACTTAATATAGCAGGTTCTACTTTAAAACACACACACACACACCACACATATCCCGCAGATGGGGTGTCACATGCCAAAGCAAATTAGTGTGGGTTGGTGGGGGGACGAGGCATGCAACTGCCACGTATCCCGCATTATGACAACCCCTGGCCTTATTAATGCTCTCCCCTTGAGGCTTCAATTCACCTAGTACCAATCGACGATGAGCTTGATCTTTCGCCCCACTCTAAACTTAATGGCTCTTGTCACCAATGTTGGTATGTCACCTCACAACACGGGAGACCCTGCCCGCATGGTTATGTGTCTGGCTCCAACACTTATGTTTATATTCAATATGGAAGAGTTTTTAGTTATTCATTTCTTTGGGGGTGCTCGTATTCTCTGTTTGTGACTCTTCTCCAAGCCGCGACTATAGAACTCTCTGGCTCCCTTCCGGTGTATCTTCCTCCTGGTTATGTTGTGCTTGTGTGGCCATCCAAAACGTGGTCCTTCTTGGTACAACACCTTTGGTCGGATGATGAATGTGAATGTGGTTGGGAGTTCACACATTGTTGGTCCAAAGGGCTCTTCTTCGTCTCTGTCCTCCATTGGTTCGTGCACTCTAGGGCCTTGGCACTCTCCATGGTCATGCCAAGTTGAATGGTTTGATAACCATGACAACTCCTTGGGCTTTGCTTTAGGGCCAATTCATAATGACCCCTCCTCCTCTCATCCACCTGCTTAGCTAGAAAATCCTCCAGTAACACAACTTCGTCGACTCCTTTGGCGACGAGTCAACACTGTGAGGACTATTCGTGGATGTTGGACTCAATTCTTATTCTATATAATCTTGTCTTTGACCTGCGACATGAGCTGATAGACATGAGGTTTAAACTTGATTTGATGGACTTCCGAGGGGAAAGCATGGCATCCCTACTGCACACTCTTTTCACTCAAGAGGCCAGCCCGACAGAAGCAGTTCCAGAGATGATGGGAAATGTTGGGGTGATCTTGATGCAGGACATCACGCAATCTTGTGGCCAACAATGTCAATTCTAGTTTCAGGTTTTAGATATGTCTTTATTTTCTTCATGCATATTAGTATTTTTGTTAATTGGGCCCTGCGTGGCAAGGTGTCGCCTAGACAATTGAGCATTGCCTTTTTAACACTGTTTTTCGACAACAATTCAATTTTTCACAATGGACTGAATTGGTTTCCCTTCGGGGCAGTTCAGGGCATGAGACTCATCATTATTGATGCCATGACTATAAATATTGTTTATGAAAGGTAATATATAGACACTCACTTACAAAAACACACACACACCACGCATATAAGATGTGTTTTGTAATTAAATATTTCATATTCAAACTCCACAATCATAAAGAAAAACATAAATATTTATGAAAAAATTCTAATTTTAAGTTATCATTGACATATATTCTGAGAACAAATTATTATCGGGGTAGTGTCTCGTTTCATGTATGGAATTAAGACTAAATGTTGTTCGAAAGCACATGACCCCAGTGGAAGTAGTCTTAGGAATGATTTCTCTCGTGGATACCATATAGGTTGAAACACCTTTTGGTCTTAGAGAAAACCTAAAACCAAGTTTTGATTCACTAAGAGCTCTTGTTTCTGAGAAGTAAGGAAACAGTTAACGGCCCAAGATCTACAAACATCTAGAAAGAGTGGAAGTTTGCCCCCTTACAAACCATTATCTCATCATTTTAGGCAAAGTGAACCTTAAATAAGAGTGATGAGTCAACCCTTATTGGAGGATAGCACCCAATGCTTCTCTTAATGCTTTTCAAGTATCTAAATAATATTTTAAAGAAATCTAAATAAACTCTTACTTTTCTTAAGATCACATAAAACACAGAATTATAATAAATTTACCATTTTTTTTTTACTTTATATTCTATAAAAAGAAAAAGAAAAATATACATATCTCCATCCTCTAAATAAATTTCCATATCACTCTTCATGTTCACTTTCCTCCTCATTATTTTCAATACCACTAGATTTACATCTATAGATAGTATAAGACATATGATTTTACATGGGCCTTGGCTAAACGTTCTACCTTTTGGGTTTTTTGGAAGGAATTGGTCGGAATCAGACGATGTAAATTTGGATAAAATATCAATTTTCTGTTGTTTAAATTGCCTTTGTGAATGCATAAATGGATTCAGTGTGCTCAAAAATCTAGTGGGACACTTGGATTATACAAACTTAGCCACTCAAATCTGCAGATCCAACCATGCATCACCAGATTTCGGGAAAAATCAAATAAAAAAAGTGACAAAAAAACCCCAAAAGATAAAACGTTTAGACTACTCTTTTTACATCTATACATCCTGTACAAAACATATACTTTCAAAAGCATAAACCATTTCTCCCTACTTACAGACCGATCTCTTTTTATGAAGAGAGGAGAGTTATAGCGAAAAAAATTATTTCTTCCTTGAACAATAAAAACTACATATTCCAGCTGCAAATCTTCCTTTGACAATTTACCAACTTTAAAAATAAAAAATAAATCTTAATACAAACAAAACATATAATCCACTTCATATATTTGTGGCGCTGAGCAGAGCAGAAACATTTTCTCATCTACACATTTTCTCATGAAGTGTAGCAGAGTAGAAACATTTATCGGATTAAGTGGACACACAAATCGAGGTATTCATATAATGAACATCCACTTTCTCTTTCTGTGTTAGTAGCGAACCAATTCCTTCACACATGTTGCATTTAGTTAGCTGGATAAAACAAAGTATCTTTTACTTGCTTTTTCCCCTTTTCCCCGGCTCTTTATGGTTCTGCTTTTTACCTTTTCCCTGGTTCTGCTTTTTACCCTTTTCCCATCTCCTTATGGTTCGACACAAAAAATGAAGGGATTAGAATGCGAAAGGGAGGTGATATAAGAGATTCTCAGACAACGAACCTCTCATCCTGGCCATAGTTTGTAACGAACTCATCAAATCTTCTTCTGTAATCTGCTTTCGAAAATCGCAAGGAATCAACCAGGGGATGAAACAGGCATTGGAGGGTTTATACGAGAGTGAGATTGGCAGTGGGAATGGAGGCATTGGAGGGTTTATACGAGAGTGAGAGTGGCAGTGGGAATGAAGGCTCCAGGAGATTTGACAGGGCATTCGAAAGAAAGCGGGGTGAAGGAAGCGCGAATGAACATCATCAAGTAGACTAGAGAACGATTCAGCCATTTTTTCTACCGATTTCCAGAGGGCGAATCTTCCGCCGATGTCTCAAGTAAGTAGAACTCGGATGTATCTATTTTCTTCCATATTTGTGATTTACTATGATTGATTATGATTCAATATTTTACAGGTTTTCTGGAATCTTTGTGGAGAGAGATCAACATGAACAGGACCAGGATTAACCGTGATAATGGCAACAGTGATCTGAAAAGAAAAGAGCAAGGTAACCCTGTAGGTAATGTGGTTAATTTTTAGAAATATGAAATCATCTGGTTTTTAATATTAACAACCAGTGAATTTCTCTTTAAGTTTTTGTTTATTTTTTATTGCAACATCGAGTTAGAATCTGGTTTATTTTCGTAGCAGACAGCGTGTAGCGCTTTGCTTCTTACCATGGGTTTATTATGTTACATGGCAGAGACAAAAGAATATGGCCAATGATGATGGTGTTTTCTCATTATTTCCGTCCTCACGTTTGGAGTTGGCATTTGAAGATGAGGGTGATATCGGTTTAGCGCTGGACTTAATGATTTGGCATGGCATTTGAAGATGAGGGTGAGATCGGTTTGGCGCTGGACTTACTGATTTGGCATGGAATTTGAAGATGAGGGTGAGATCGGTTTGGAGTTGGACTTACTGATTTTCCATCTTGTCACCCTTCAGGTAGGAGCATACATTCTATCACTCATGCCATCTTTGTTTGCATTCAAAAATAGTTCCCTAAAAGCTATAATAAGTTAACTATAAAAAAAACAGCTAGTTAGGTAGTGAAAAGTCTGTCTAATGTTGGAAATGGACTTTAAATGTAGAGGAATTATAGCTCAATAAAAATATAGTCTTATTATTATTAGAGTTGAACTATTTTCAACAAACATCTAAGAGTCTAGTAATTTTTATTTTCTATAGATTTTAATTGTAATTGTTACCGGTTGATGTTATAAAGAGACCAGAAATCTCTAGTTTTGAAATAAAAGCTCTCCTTAACTATATCTCAGTGAGAAGCATAAACTCTAGGAAGGACTGCAAGTCAGTGTTCAGAAGGGAATTCAACTAGAAGTGGTTTGCCTTATTTCTATATATATTTTTTTTATTTCCATGGAAAAAATTTATAATTTTATTATATAAAATGGGATTACATTCCATAAATGTTGTTACAACATTTCGAGTAAGGATTTTACAGTATAGAAAAAAATACGTGTCATGTTTTTGTCTTTGCTAAAACAAATAGATCTTCCCTAAAGTTCTTCAGTATGCCCCAAAAACAAGATTTCTCAAAAAGTTTAAATGTATTAGAAGCCCCATAGTTCTGGTATCACCCTATGATCCTCCATTTACATCCTCTACATTTCATCTCAAAGTTCAGAAACAGGCTATAAGCCTTACATTAAACACAGAAACATTAAGTACATCATACAAAAAATATCATCATCTATCATTGACTCCTAACTAAGATCTTCAATCATATTTTATAAACAAGCAGTGTGCTCTGATTCTTGGAAGAGCCCATTCATATCTTCGATCAACACCCATTGTTCAGTGGCCAATTGTAGTCCTTTTTTGTAGAGCTCGTGGGCTATCTTGTTTCTTTCTCTGTAAACATGCTGGCAAGATACATATGTGAAAAGATATTTTAGAGAATTAATTTCATCTAATATTGGCTGGAGAAGAAAGTTGTCCATCTGATATTCCCCACTTAGCCATTTGATCACCAACATTGAGTCACCAGAGACTTGAAGATGAGAGGTACTCTTTTCTGCAGCTAAAATCAAGGCCAACTTTAGCACCATTATCTCAGCAAAATTATTTGTTCCATGTCCCAATCCAGCCCTAAAATTCACAGTATGAGACTCAGATATATAAATAATTCTACTTGCACCACATACCAAAAGATTCCCTTGTGTTGCCCCATTAAAGCATAACCAACTCCCAGATCTATCTATGACCTCCTTAATAATCTGTCTTGGAGTCTTCACAATTTTTTTTCCGAGGAATACTTTTTAAGATATTGAAGCTTTGAGTAGCCGATAGAAAAGGTGTGATGAACCTTTCTTCAAATATGGTTGAATTCCTGGCTAATCAAATACCCAAAAGAACAATGACTGGTAGAGCTTTTACACCATCAGTACCTTGATTCCTAATCCAGATTTCTAGAGCTTCCTCAATCCTGTCCCCTCTCCAAAACATTTTCTGTCCTGTCAAAATCTCCATTACTTTCCAGACCTGGCCCACATAACCATATTTTAGGAACAGATGTTGAACATATTCATCACAGCAAAGGCACAAGGGATGTCTACCAGGCTCATTTCTCCTCCTCTTCTGTAGATTATCCCAGGTCAATACTTTGTTATATAGGGCTAGCCATAAAAAGATTTTCCCTTTCAGAGGGCACTACAATTTGCACATCAACTTCCACCACCACTTTGGCTCAACTTCAGTGGAACAAATGGTTTTGTATCCTAGTTTTGGTGTATATTGACCTCGTCCAAGATTCTTTGAGGAGATGTGAGCCTGGCAGATGCCCATTGTAGCATCCCCAACTCCAAGCTGGGCTATGCTACACCAAAATTTCAACTCTGATACCAATTTAATATGTTAAAATGCTTTGCAAATGCACAGAATTATGCAGAATAACAATATATATATATATATATATATATATATATATAACAAAAACCTAAAACAGAAAATACATAAGGAATAACACAACATTTAAATCAAATACATAAAAGACACTTATTTTTGTAAATAGTCACCAATTGCCTGCAGACCTCAGACTTTCCTCCCAGCCATAGACTCCACTGATCATAACTCTCAGCAGCAGGTCACCCTCGAGCTGGGGCTAAAAATCCACCAGGGAAAAGGATATCCTAAGCCCAACTAAGGTCTGTCAACAACCCAAAATACTCATACTAAGGTGCCAAATCTAACAAACAACCTACAATCCCTCATTACCACATGCCCACCCCAGGAAGTGTGCCCCTTCTCTGCTCAACAGTCCTTTGGCTGCCCCACTTCCCTTCCGGGTCTTCAACAACTGGCCAGACAGGAAGTCTAAGAGCCCTGTAGTTACAACTCGACACCTTGGTAAAACAATTCCCAACCGTTCTCTCACCTAGAGAGAATGCTCATGGGACTAACAACCCACTTCTTCAATAGCTCATGGGCTTGACAAGCCACCTCTTCAGCTCAATTTACCCAGAAACCGCTCCAAAGCTTTTCCATTTGTAGGTATGGCTGATGGTTTTAGAGTGTGTACAGAGGATAGGAGAGAGTGATGTCATAATGAGTGAATGATGATYGAATGATGAAGGAATGATAGGAAATGAACTAAATTCCCCAAATATATGTGCATGTTCCCAAYTTGACACTTGYCATGTTGGGAACTASATGCCCCCCCCACATGGTGATACGTTCCCACTTAGGAACTTAGGATAATTGAATATCCCATACTTTATATTTTAGATTTCTAGGAATATTAATATAATATTCATTTGGGCTTAAGCCCCCTTGGCTTAGCCCCTCATCTTAGACTCTTAGCCCCCCTTTCCCTTTCTAGTGGAGTTTAGCTCCCCATACTCTTTTCGTCTGGTTGGTTTGCAATAATGATGCATTTTATTAATATTCGACTGTGATTACATTTTATAAAGATAGGCTCACTGTCCTTTTAGCATCCAGGCTCTCCAGCCTAATAACCACATAGGCACTCTGGCCTCAAAACATATATACAAAGGCTCTCTGGACCTAAAATATCCTGGCTTCTAAACTCACTTTGGACTCCTATAAAAGGAGAGGCAATGTGAGGATCATTGTGGCATCTCATTATGGAGTTGGCATAAGTGAGTGAGCACTTGTGCCAAGGAGATTGGGAGGCATAATTTCAACAAAGAAAATTCTTCACTTTGGCAAATATGGCCTATGGTTTCTGGACATTTTGTTTTCTAATTTTCTGCTGAGGAAGGATAGCAGCACGTGTGGTACGAATAGTCCATACGATCGTCGTCAACAATTCATACAGTTTGTACGGTTGATGTCAACAGGCCGTATAGTATGTACGACTGGCGTTAACAGGCTGTATAACAGGTGACATCAACAACCAACAAGGTGACGTCAACAGGGTACAACAATAGGTTTGCAAGTTGGAAGGGTTTTTCCAGAATTTGCTGAAAGTTGTGATTTTGCTAGGAGGATTATTTTTCCCTCATAAAATCTCAATCAATTTTTTTTACAAAACATAAATTTTGTCTCTCATGTGTATGGATGATTTCTTTATAATATTTGTGTTTCCGCTGTAATTTGTTTGTCATAATTTTAGTGTAAAATTGTTCAGTGATAACAACCCTAGTTTCCTGTTTGACGTCACTAGGAAGTAATTTTCAGATTTGAAATTGTATGCATTGAATTTCCCTAGTTGAAAATTCGACAGATCATTGGCGAATTCTTCTAAGATTAAAAACTTGTCCACTCTTTTCGAAACCCTCTCGTCCCCTACTCTCTTATTCCTCCATGTAGGGCTCAATTTAATAGTCACAACATCTATCAATCCCCACCTCCTCAAAACCTCTAATGAAGAAATTAGTTGAAGGGTTAGACTTAGCATGTGTCCCCTAGATCTCAACGCATCCTAAGGAGAAGTTTAAGTCACCCCATAGAATAACCCTATTTTTCTTCAACACTGCCATATCAAACAACTTCATCCAATATTATTCTATTTCAAGGTAAGGCCCATATATGTTCAGGACCATCAAATCCATCCCCATCTCCTAGGAAAAAAACACAGTTCCCAAACCTGAGAAGAAAGCCAATGAATTAGTACAATGAAATCTCTTAGATTTCCACCTTGCCAACAACCCGACAAACCTACCCCTAGAATCCAAACAAATAAAATCCCATTCCCCCGTTAGCTTTTCCAAATTATGAACCACTTTTTTCCCTTCACACATAGTCTCTTGTAACAGAATGATGTTAGGATTATACTCTTGTATAAGTCTCTTCAAGGCCAATCTTTTTGTGGGATGGCCTAACCCTGTAGCATTTATAGTTCGACAAATCACTAGGGAAGGGGGCCGGGGTTGTAAATGCTCTAAGAACCCTCATTAACAATGACTTATTTCCTTCCACAACCTCAATGGTTTTTCTTTCTTGGGCTAAGGAGTTTGACCTTTTTCCCCTACCCAAATATTTTCCCCCTTTACTCGGATTGGGTTCAAGGCCTCCCTCATATTCCCCAAGCTTTGAACCTACAGGGACCCTAGAACGAAGATGATAAGGTTCTTTTGACAACATCCCCTCATTTTCATCCAAAGCTAATGAAGGTTTGGAGTACAATCACCAAATATAGCATGGTGTGGAATTGTGTCTGTGGGACCCTACTCAACATCTAGTAGGGCTCCTAAAGAAAGATCTATTGCCCACAAGGAACTTTCAAATAAGAACCCTCCAACCCTTTAATATAGTTCTCATGCAATCCAGTGGAACCACCCACCCATGCATTCCAACCTAAAGAACAAAAAATTTGCTTGAGCCTTGGACCATGTCAATGAAGAAAGGTTTTTCAATGACTTACTGGGACATAACTATGCAGAAGATGCGAGCCCCATCTGTCTAAACTTTGTTCATTAGCATAGGCACATCATGTTTTAACCAATAAATTTTGGGGCATCAAAGATTGAAATTAATTAGTAGATTGATTTTAGGGGCCTCGATGATTTTCCATAGGTTGTACATGGAGAACCAAGTTTTAATTCATTATTC
>JZKD02S1663381.1:362-25596 GCA_000966675.3 Picea glauca
TGCATATTATAAGCTTTTAGTATTATAGATTAGTCTCATTTTCCTCTAAAGTAGGAAGACTTCTAATTAGATGTCTCTAATATATGAATAATTTGATCTTCTTTGGACCACTTATTTTCTGTATATATTGTTTATAATATAGTGGAAAAAAAAACAACTAACTTAAAAATATTAATTTTTCATTAAATCTAATTTTATTTTTATAATATATTATTTAAAAAATATTAGAAATTTAAAAATAATACACAAATTTGTATATTATTTATTTTGATTACCAATTTTATGAATAAATAAAATACAATATTAATAATAGATGAGATAAAGTATGAGGTCAATAAATAACCAAGGTGCTAAGTTGTATGAGTCAATTGTTTCAGCGGCCCTTGGGACTTCAGAGTGTTTGGTGTATTGTTCATGCCTAACGACAATTAAGAATGGAATGAGGAATGATACTCGGTGGTATATATATGTTTTTTTGTTGTAATTTTGTATTTGAGTTATCTGCAATACTTAAGTTGTAGTTAATAATCATTTGGGCAGGGGGAGATGCTACGGGGGACACTACAGTTAAAAATATCTACTCAGCCCTCTTACATCAGTTGAATTACCATGTTGATCTGCGATGGTTCCAACGGTTGTGGAAGTGGCCAATTCCACTCAAGATAAAAATCTTTGTTTGGCTCTCAGCAAAAGAAAAGGCACTTACCTGGGATTTGCTGCAAAAGAGAGGCTGGGAAGGCCCAGGTATTTGCAAATTATGCACCATTCCGAAGAAGATATACACCATATCCTCATACATTGTCATTTTTCGAGGGTTGTCTGGCAGCGCATACTCACTCATTTTTCTCTTAACCTTCATTGGGAAGCTGCCTCTGTCTTAGATTGTTTTTTACTTTGGTCAAAGGAGAAGTCTGCCCCTGTCAGCTTGGCTGCACATGCATGTTGGCAGCTCTGGATTGAAAGAAACAAGGTTGTTTTTTACGATCGTACTCCATCCGCTCACTCAGTTACTCATAGAATCTTGTCATCTTTCTCCTGGCAGCCGTCCACTGTTAAGGCTCTGCCATTACAAGTCTGTGAGATTAATCTGAAGCAGGGGTTCACCTTAGCCTGCTTTGATGGAGCGGCACACTCCAGTGGTCATTGTTGTGGGACAGGAGGCATTTTCAGATTCCATTCTTCGAGAGTTACCAAATGGTTCATAAACTGCGGAGCGGGATCAAATACAAAATCGGAACTGTTGGGTTTGTGGGCAACTCTCACTCTGGCAACCTTTTGGTCAATTAACCAACTTCAAATCCTTGGTGATTCGCGGGTCATCATTGATTGGATAAACCTTAAGTGCAATCTCAATACTGTAAATATTGAGGGCTGGAAACAAAAAACTTTGGATTTGGCTAAAAATATCAAAGATCTCAGTGTCCACCACATTTATAGAGTGCATAATAAAGAAGTCGATGCCCTCTCTAAAAGAGCTCTGACTGAAATTGAAGGAAGACTATCGATCTTTCACTCGGATAGTGGCCTGGACAGTCAGCCCTCCAACATCAATATCTTTGAATTGCCAAGGGATGGTGAAGGGTAAAGATCTCAGAGTACAGCCTCTCATTGGGATTTTAGAACAGAAATCAGCATTCTTCTGAGCAGACCATTTTCGGCAGTCATCTCGCTATTTCAGCCGGCACTGTGCATTTACCTTTCAGCTTATTACTAGTATCTCAGCCTTATGGTGTCTTCCCATTGTCATCATCCTTATTGGACTGTTATGGGACTGTTTAATTGTCTCTATGTTGTTGTAACAAATTTCTACTTATTATAAATCTGCGTTAATTTTTTTCTGGAAAAAAAAAAGTTGTAGTTAATGGCAAGATTCCCTCAATTTGAGGGACCGGTAAGAAACACTGCTAAATTCATCTTCATTGTTTGGATAAGCAATTCCTTCGATTTATCCATTCACGATTTCAAGTTTTGGAATGGATAATTATATTCTTGATATCTATATATGGGATTGATTTATGTGTAATTATTTAAAATATAATTAAGTTGATTTGAATTTTTTCCAATTATTTTTTAATGTAACATTATATACTTATGTGAAAATGTCTTCTCATACTTAACTATAAAACACTTTTCCATACAAATATATATAATAAAAAAATTAACATAGATTTATTGAAGTTAACACATTTAAAATGGTGTAATTTTTATATCCAAAACAAATACTATTATTTTGAAAAGCTTTTATAATGAATATGTTTGGTTATTAATTTTATTATTATTTTGAAAAGTTTTTATAATGAATATGATTGGTTATTAATTTTTTTATCTATAGTTAAAGATTTTTTTTAATTAATATATTTTGAAATAAATCCATTATTCATCATCCAGATACTCGAAGAATAATAGTCATGAAATATTACTATGTTATTAGTGTTAATGTTCAAAGTATGTTGAAAGGTTATTAACTACTCTTACTTTCTAGGGAGGGGAGGCGATTATGACCTAATTGATTGGTAAGGCTTTTTATGTTTCTTAAGCACGTGGGTCTTCTTTTTTCTCATTTTTACCTCTTTTGCCCTTTGATAAGTAGTAAGGTCTTAAAAGGTATTACCTCACTAAGTTAATCAGCATAAATCAAAATTTTATTTAAGTTGGCATGCCCTAAACCACCCCTTCATAAGTTTATGTTGATTTATCACTAGGCACTAAACCATCCCTTCTAAGTTTATGTTGATTTATCAGGCACTAGTATATGTAATTTCAATAGTATCTAGTAGGGATTGGTATGTGTGATTATTATATCATCAATGAAAGGGGTTAAGATTGTTTGCTTACCACCCTTGACAAAGTGGAACAAGGTCAAATTTAATGAGTCTTAAAAGGTAATTTTGGAAGAGCATGCAATAGAAGTGCAATAAGGGATAATGATAATCAAATCCTTAACTGTGGTAAGTTTTTAGGTATTAGGATAAACAACAAAGTTGAGGGCAAAGCCATTATCTCGGCATGGGTGAGGCCTTAAATATGAGCATTAGTAAGATCATTTTTTAAGGTGATTCCAAATTTATTATTGATTTGCTCAAGGTAAAAACATCGAGTTTGTCATGGAAAATAGGAAGCCATATACAGTGGTTCAAGAAAGTGGCCAAGTACTTAGAAGAAGTAGATGTTGAATGTGGAGAAAGTTTTCAACCTACGAAAGGAATTCATGTAATATTCAAAGCAGGGAAATGAGAAACCAAGTAAAGGTATAGCGAAATTCAACTAAAAAGAGTCAAATATATTGAAATCTCTATGTAGATGGCTTGAACAACCTCCAAGGGATGGTCATCAAAGAAGAACAAACAAACCCCAACTTCAAGCCATTACATCCCTTCACAAGGCATTATTTACTCTATTTTCTTTAATATTTCGATTACCTATACTGATAATTATGTCCCTTGGGATATTAGTTGGTCTGTTATCTATGGCCAAGAATAGGATAATTCACTATGTTAATATCATTTTTGTAATATGTCATAAACACCCTGCTATGGGTGTGTATAAATGTTGTAACTCTTCTAGCTAATGCATAAACATCTACAGCTAATCAAGTGTTGAGGGCAACATGTGTTTGAAGAGGAGGGGCATGTTAAGCCCTAGATAAAGCCCTAGTTATTGAGTTGTTACATTTATATTGTTATAGTAGTGATGTTGGCTAGACCCTTTAATTGTAATTGTACCCTTTATCTCCTATATATACCAAGGAGACCTAGTTTTAGAATCATCTCATATTGTACATTTGTTCTATTGAAAAAGGAGGTCACCCCCTCTAAGAGGCTTATATTTCATTCTTATATATAATTCTCAAGGCGTGGAGTTAATTATCTTTCTATTTTAGGGATATTTGGGTGTTTGTTACCTGGCAGTAGTCGTCATCTTATTTTCTTTTGCTATGCACACCTAGTTATATCATGAGAAGCCATCGATGAACAAGTAGACCGCCTTGCCCACCATTTGGTCTAAGACATCATCATTGAAGTGGGATGCAAACTATGTTCAATCCCTGGAAATCCACATAGACCCTTATTCCTCATCCTACCTTTTTGTCTTGAATGACTATTAGGATGATCTAGTCTTACTCTTCTGCTAGGAAGATCAAGCCAGTTGCAAGCATTTTGTCAATTTCCTCCTTTTCTCTTTCTTTTATCCTTGGTTTCATCCTATGTGGTATTCTATTGATGGGTTAGGCATATGACTCAAGCTCTATCCTCATCTCCCCAAGTTCCCCTTTTATTCCTTTTAGGTCCATGAAGCTCTAGGGGAATAAGTCTACTTATTATTTGAGTAAGATTGCAAACTCAAACACCATTGCATCATCCCAGTAGTCCCCAATAGATGTTAGTTGAGGTTGATCCTCTATGTCAATGTTGATCTGCTTTACCTTCAAGGGTTCTCAATGGATCTTTCTTGCAAGATCCTTTGTTATTTCCTTCACTGCTTTTTCACCTCTAGAGTCTTGGAAAGAAATGTGCCTCAAATTTTCTTGATCATCCTCTTCTTTTGGCTCTTTAGTTATTTTGGTGAAACACATGAAATCCTAGTGTTTATCCACCCACTCATGGATCAATTAATTATGTGGTTGCTTGTGTCGAAGAACCTCACATACATAATTTGATGATCAATCCATCATGTCATCAAATAGAAATGACTTTATTGACTTCAGGGTAGAAGTGGTATTGAAAACCTTACCTATGTAGGAAAACATCAAGGAGAATCCATCCCCGATATCTTTCCACTTACGAGTCTATCTCCAAACATCCTCGTGTAAGTACCAGGCCTTAGTAACCTTGAGGGTTAGCTCAATTGGTCTAGAGTTGAACGTGAGTTTATCAAGCTCGTTGTTGGTTGCAGGTTCAAATCTCTTGATTTCCCCGAGGCAAGGAAATGTAATCAAGGCTGATGGTTTACCCCGTTTACCATCCATGGATCATGGGGAAGTATTCAGAGGGTTTTAGCGAGTACATTTCCTCAAAAAAACAAAGTATCGGGCCTTAGTGATAGACCCCTAGGTGTGAATGAATTTGTGGACCCATAACTATTATGGGAAGTTGTCCTTGACCCACTTTTGGACACACTTGTCTCCACACAAGACCAGCACTGTCTTCCTCTCATAAACCTTTGGGAAGTTGATTGGATCCTCTCATGCCCTTGGAATGTCAATTACTTGATACACTGTAGGGGTAACAAATTGGTGTTGTAAGGCTAGTTGGACTTCCTTCAAATGCTCAAGGAAATATGTGTATGTTTCCCACCATCCAGATGGGATGGATCTTAATGTGACATCTAAGGCCAGCATCAATTGTTCTTCTTGAATGGTTAAGCACAAATCTTATGTAAACCCCTCCACGTACCTCGTGCCATTAAATATATAGGGATCATTCAACCAATACCAATCTATTGGACATACCTATTAATGGTGCAATGGTGAAATGACATCTCGTGGTTGTACTCTTGCTAGTCATGAAGAGCCTCATGGTTGTCTGAGTCATAGGAGTAAATCCTCCTCCAGTTGAATACCCCATCAATGGTGGGATCGATGTACTCATCCCTCATACCTGCTATCAAATTATATATTTGATCCATAGTTATCCCATCCATGGCACCATCCACTTGTTGTATATATCTCTCCCCCCTTACAATGTCAATAAGTTGTATTACCTAAATCCCACCTGCCTCAAACAACATCTCCCACATTTTCAAATTGATTGCGTCCTCACTGTCCTTGGTCCACTTAAAACCCAACAAGGCGAAATAAGTGTCCTCATTGACGATTTTGATGACTTCAAAATCCACCACTATTTTAACAATGCGCGGATTAACATCGACATCCTCCAAGCAACTAATATGATATATTATTCAATTCACTAGCCACAACTAGATGGGTGAGTACACTAATCTCCCCATCATTTCCCATGATTTATCTAGGAGGATGTTCACATCAAATCCCAAATCTAACATGACACCTTGTACTTCATATCCGTGGATTTGAACATCCATCTTAATCTCAGTAGGCCAGGGTTTTTTCTTTCAACTAATTCGTTAATTTTTTCTCTCTAGCAAGGGGGCGTAGATAGGTTCTTCCTTCCCCTCCTTAATCAACTTATTAAGAGTTGATCACAACTTCCTTCTTAATTCTTCATTATTTAGGATCCTAATGAGGGTTCAGAAGAACTCTTGAATCCATTATATTGGGGCTATCTCCCCCTTAGCCTTCTATTGTGATCATGTGTTGTGTTATTGCGACACCTGGTCGAGAGAGTTCCAAGTTGTTGAATCGCTTCTTGTACCATGGTCCATTGTAACAATTTCTTCTCTTAGTTCCTATAAGGCCACTTTGTAGTAAGCCTTCTAACTTGTTGCATGGAACCCAAGGTTTGAAGGAGTTGCTTTCTATATCTAGGGAAACTTTAGTCGGGCATCAACAACTCCTATTCTAGCCTCTCCTCTAGTCAACACATTGATCTTAGGTCCTCCAACATCTACAATAGGTCATGGCTTGGAGTTGACTAAATTTGCATTTCTTTGTTTGGCTATAATCTTCTATTTGTCTATTAGGTCTAGAAAATCTTCCATCACATGCACATGGGGATGTAGTGGCCACATCTTGCTCTCTTTAGTTGTGGGTAATATCGAGAGATGTGCCACACTTCATCATCAATATAACATCGGATGGGGCCTATGTGTCCACCATTCCTACCTCCCCTATATCCTCCTCTATATCCACTACTATACACACATCCATATCCTCCTCGACCTCCTTCAATCACCCCATAATTTATCTCCTCTACCTGAAAGGAGCTTCTCTCGAATTGCTTTGTTAATGCCTACAAAGCATACAAATTGTCTGTTATGTGAGTGTTCACCCTACATAGATAACAGAGCATGGTGGAGGGGGCATAAGTATACTTTTGTAACATTGGGCAGAGATGAGGGGTGTTGTCATAGGTTATGTGGGTCTCACAATATTTTCACGCCACATTGCTTGGGAACCTTATTGGTGGCAATGTCGAGTTGGGTGCTAGAAACTTGACTTTTAGTCCATGGTAGTGATTCGTCGCGTGTCCTTCTATTTTGCACACAATACACCACATTTGTTCCCTTATAGTTTTAGCACAGTTCATTTCATGAATCTAATCTATCAAGGCTGATATTTACAACTAAAACTAGGCAAGCTTAGTCTTTGAGCTAGTTGATGGATCAGTGTGGATGATTGTCTCCTTTCCTAGAATGCAATGTTTCCATTGACGACGAGCTTGCACAATGGAATACATTTCCTTGTCATAGGTGGGATATTTCTGGATGGTATATGAGAGTGTCTCACTATGGTATGCTATTGGATTACTATGTTGAGTGAGAACTGTGCCTATAGCATAGTCGGAGCTAACAATCTCAATCACGAACAGTTGTTGCAGATCGGGTAAGGAGAGTACTTGAGCTAAGCACAAGCGATGCTTCAAATCATCAAATGCTTGTTGTTGTGCCTTCCCCCATGCAAACTTTTCGTTGCCACCACCCTTGGTCACTTAGATGAGGGCCCATCCAAGATGGGAGAATCCCAACACAAACCTTTGATAGAAGTTGGCAAGTCCCAAGAAACTATGAAGCTCGGTTAGTGTGGTCGAGGCTGGCCAGTCACAGATGACTTGGATCTTAGTTGGATCCACAAGTACCCCATGCTCATCAACAATGTAGCCCAAGTATTGGACTTTGTTCATGCCAAAGGAGCATTTTTCCAAGTTGGCATATAGCTTGTGCTGCCGCAGAGTGCTCAAAACCTATTGAATATGTTGCATGTGCTCCTCACAAGTTTCGTTGAAGATGAGGATGTCATCCAGATATACCAACACAAAAGAATTGGTGAAGGGTCTTAATAGATCATCCATCAACCTCATGAAAGTTGTTGGTGCATTTGTTAAGTCAAAGGGCATGACCAACCATTCGAAGATACTTTCTTTAGATTTGAAAGTTGTCTTCCATACATCAGTTGGTTCGATGGGAACCTGGTGGTAGCCAGACTTTAGGTCAATCTTGTTGAAGAAATTTTTCCCCTTGAGTTGGTCAAGAAGGTCATAAATTTGGGGAATTGGGTATCGATTCTTGACTGTGATTTTGTTTAATGCTATGTAATCAATGCATATCCATCATGTCCCGTCTTTCTTCTGCACCAATACAATCGGGCTTCTGCAAAGGGAGGAGTTGGGTCAGATGTGCCCCTTTTGAAGCAGCTCTTGGATCTGGTGCGTGATTTCATCATTTTCCATCAGCAAGCAATGATAGATTGGTCCACTAGGCAGAGGTGCACCAGGGGTTATATCAATTGGATGTTTGACTTGGCAGTGCGTCGGTACCCTAGTGGGTGAGGAGAAGATTTCTCTGTACTCTTCCACGATCACGTCCACTTGCTTATGTTGCAAAGAGAGGCTCTATGTAGAGGTCATGGATGTGGCGGTGACCTTCTGCTCACTTCAAGCATAGATCACAAAGAAGACGAACTTCTTGGTCTATGAAATGACCTTATTACATTTTTTAGCAGAGATTAAAGAAATAACGATAGGTGGGGCTACCTCTAGTATCATGTACAATTGTCTACCCAATGTAATAATAACAAGGCGGGGTCTAAACTCATACACAACATGTCGCTTCCACAAATATGGTTGGCCTAAAAGAACGTCACAAAATTCAAGGGGAATAATATCACACAATACCTCATCTTTGAAGGGCTTGATGACACGATCCAGGTGGATATTGGTGGACAACGACCTTTTCTGACTGGCTCAAAAGAGTTTTCTTGCAAATTTGGCAATTTACTATTTTTAGCAGTTTTTAACTTCCAGGGCCATTTTGAGGGCCCAAATGAAGTTTTTTCACGATCAAGGTTCTCAATGATAGCCAAAAGAATAATTGAGCCCCCAAAATGAATCTCCTCGACGATACCTTTCCAATGAGCTATCACACGCCTAAAACAAAGATCGTATGCAAAAGTTACGACCACGGGAAGTTGATGTACTCACTTACCCAAACGGGGCCCACATGACTTTTGGCGCTTCATCTTCTAGGGTTAGGTTTTTGGATGTCTAGGGATTTTGGCATTCCGGTTTATTTTTAAAAAGCCTTCAGAGCCTCATTGTAATCATCTTCTTGCGAATGCGAGTAGCTGTCACATCTCTTCTCATAGATAAGCTGCCACCATTCTAGCGAGTCTTTCACTCTGTATTTTTACAGTCTCTATACATTTTTTTCATTAATAGAAATCGTGTATTACTGTATATCTATGTTTATGGTTGCATCTCTGATAAATTTATGTTATATTATTGAATATCTGCGATATCTCTGTGCATTTCTTTGTTATATCTCTGCTCTCATTTCGTGCCGAAAATAATCCAGATCAGTGGTATCAGAGTAGGCTGCTCTTGATCGTTTTTTCAGTGCATGTCCTTGACGAGGTCCGAGTATAGAAAGTTGGGTCTCGAGCTTGTCTCTCTTGAAGACAATCGCTCTTGCACACCCAAGAAACCCTCAATGGCGAAAGAAAAGAAAAACGATGGAGTAGACGATCCTATCAATCTGTTGCTTGAGAAAGCTCTCACGTGACAGAGGGACGAAATGATGGAGAATTTTGCCCACATCCTTAAACACTTACCAATAGCATAAGGCACATCTTCATCAAACGACCAATTTGGAGGCACCCCTCTTTTCAAGGTACAAGTTAATTTTGATATTCCTGTATTTGAAGGACAGATAGATGCAGAAGCCCTAGAAAAATGGTTAACTCTGCTAGAAGATTATTTCTTTGTTCACAATTTTTCCAACAAAGAAAAGATCACCTTCGCACTCCTTAAAGCTCTCCCTCACGTCAAACATTGGTGGGAAACTTACTGAGAGAAAAGTTCCACAGAGGAGTCTGGAATATATGGGGTTGATCCCACTTGGGATTTTTTTGTGGATTCGGTAAAGGAACAGTATTACCCTGTTGGCAACTATGAGGACCAGTACATGAGATGGATCACACTATGACAAGAGAGGGGCCAAGTAGTTCCGAAGTTCACCAATACCTTCCATACCTTGCACACCAAGCTGGGTATCAAATACTCTGAGTGACATTTGGTTCTGAAATACCGTGGGGCTTTACACAAATACATCTAGACTGAAATGGATTTTCTGGACATCTCATCACTCGGTGCTGCTTATCGATATGCTGTTAAAATTGAGCAAAAATTTAAGCACCAAAACAAACGGGAATTTGGGTCTGCAAATCTGCAACAACCAAAGTATGACAAAGATGACCCTAACAAACAGTCTCTCGAAAACCACTCCAAGACACAGGAAAAGAAGGGTCACGGGAAGACAAAGAAGGACACCAGAAAATGGTGTGATTTCCACAAAATCCCCTGGCACAACACCGATGAATGTTGCTCAAAACAATCATTGGTGGCCGAGATCAAAGACAAGGAGCCGAACCCTGATTAAGAATCTTATTCTGAAAATACTGGTAAATGACAGATCATTGACGCAGACCCCACTGCTATTATCACGACCACAACAATTAAACTAGAAGAACCAACAGATCTTGAAGAGGGGGAGCGCCTTTTTCATTCACAGATGTGGGTGAAGGGAACCCCGCTGCATTTATTGTTGATAGCGGAAGCCAGAAAAACCTCATCTTAGCATAAGTCATCAAACAGTTGGGATTGTCGACAACACCACACCTGCAGCCATACAACATCGGGTGGCTTCGACAAGGACGAGATCTCTATGTTAGCCAACAGTGTCGATTGTTATACGACATCCAACCCTTCAAGGATGAGGTATTATGCGATGTTTCCCCACTGGATGTCTGTGGTGTTCTCTTGGGCCAACCATATATGTGGAGGCGCCATGTTGTTTATGAGTCTCGACCCCGTAGTGTCATTGTTACTTTGGGGGGTCATCTCTACAGAATACCAGAGGTAGTTCCAACTATTGTTCGACCTAAAAAGTATCGCAAGGTAGTATCTCATACTGCAAAATTCAGCTTCTTCACAATCTGTTCAAAAGGGGAACAGAAGGACACTGCAACGACTACAGCTTCGCCCCAAGCACCTTCTATCCAACAGAAATGGGTCGGCAAGGTTGCAGCAAAGCGCAAATATTCCTTCTGCACATCGTCCTCTCATGCAGTTCGACTTGTTGAATAGCCTCAACCTCAACAGGTTCGTGACATACTTCCACAAACTGAGCAGGGCGACGTCTCCAGCAAGGCAAGCAGCTCACTAAGATGCAGATTCAGCAAACACTTTTCCCTCTCCCCCGGGAACTCAACACAATGGAGACCATTGCTTCCTAAGGAGCGAGGATTGATCCAGGTGGATGTCGGTGGAGACCCACCTTTTTCGGCTGGCTCAAAATAGTTTTCTAGCAAATTTGGCAATTTACTATTTTTAGCAGTTTTTAACTTTCGGGGCCATTTTGAGGGCCCGAATGAAGGTTTTTCAAGATTGAGGTTCTCAATGATATCCAAAGGCATGATTGAGCCCCCAAAATGAATCTCCTCAATGATACCTTTCCAACAATCTATCACACGCCTAAAACAGAGATCGTATGCAAAAGTTACGACCCCGAGAAGTTGATGTACTCACTTACCCAAATGGGGCCCACATGACTTTTGGCGATTCATCTCCTAGGGTTAGGTTTTTGGATGTCTAGGGTTTTTGGCATTCCAATTTATTTTAAAAAGGCCTTCAGAGCCTCATTGTAATCATCTTCTTGTGAATGCGAGTAGCCGTCACATCTCTTCTCAGAGATAAGCTGCCACCAATCTAGCGAGTCTTTCACTCTGTATTTTTACAGTCTCTATACATTTCTTTCATTAATAGAAATCATGTATTACTATATATCTATGTTTATGGTTGCATCTCTGATAAATATCTGTTATATTATTGAATATCTGCGATACCTTTGTGCATTTCTTTGTTATATCTCCGCTCTCATTTCGTGCCGAAAATAATCTGGATCAGTGGTATCAGAGCAGGCTGCTCTTGATCATTTTTTCAGTGCATGTCCCCGACGACGTCCGAGTATAGAAAGTTGGGTCTTGAGCTTGTCTCTCTTGAAGATAATTTCTCTCACACACCCAAGAAACCCTCAATGGCGGAAGAAAAGAAAAACGACGGAGCATACGATCCTATCAATTTGTTGCTTGAGCAAACTCTCACGGGACAGAGGGACGAAATGATGGAGAATTTTGCCCACATCTTTAAATGCCTGATGATAGCATCAGGCACATCTTCATCAAGCGGCCACTTTGGAGGTAGCTCGCCTTTCAAGGTACAAGTTAATTTTGATATTCCTATATTTGAAGGACAGATAGATGCAGAAGCCCTAAAAAAATGGTTAACTCTGCTAGAAGGTTATTTCTCTGTTCACAATTTTTTCGACAAAGAAAAGATCACTTTCGCACTCCTTAAAGCTCTCCCTCATGTCAAACATTGGTGGGAAACCTACTGGGAGAAAAGTTCCATAAAGGAGTTTGGAATATATGGGGCCGATCCCACTTGGGATTTTTTGTGTGGATGCGGTAAAGGAACAGTGTTACCATGTTGGTAACTATGAGGACCAGTACATGAGATGGAACACACGGCGACAAGAGAGGGGCCAAGCAGTTTCAGAGTTCACCAATACCTTCCATATCTTGCGCACCAAGCTGGGTATCAAAGACTCTGAGGGACATTTGGTTCTGAAATACCATGGGGCTTTACACAGATACATCCACACTGAAATGGATTTTCTGGACATCTCATCACTCAGTGCTGCTTATCGATGTGTTGTTAAACTTGAGCAGAAATTTAAGCACTAGAACAAACGGGAATTTAGGTCTGCAAATCTGCAACAACCAAAGTATGACAAAGACGTCCCTAACAAACAGTCTCTCGAAAACCACTCCAAGACACAGGTAAAGAAGGGTCATAGGAAGACAAAAAAGGACATCGAAAAATGGTGTGATTTCAATAAAATCCCCTGGCACAACACCGATGAATGTCGCTCAAAACAGTGATTGGTGGCCGAGATCAAATACAAGGAGCCGAACCCTGCTTCATAAACTTATTATGAAAATATTGGTAAAGGACAGATCATTGACGCAGACCCCATTTCTATTGTCGTGACCGCAACAATTCAACCAGATGAACCAACAGATCCTGAAGAGGGGGAGAGCCTTTTTTATTCACAGATGTGGATGAAGGGAACCCCACTGCATTTTATTGTAGATAGCGGAAGCCAGAAAAACCTCATCTCAGCAAAGGTCCTCAAATAGTTGGGATTATCGACAACACCACACCCACAACCATACAACATCGGGTGGCTTCGGCAAGGACGAGATCTTCGTGTCAGCCAACAGTGTCGATTGTCATATGACATCCAACCCTTCAAGGATGAGGTATTTTGTGATGTTTCCCCACTGGATGTCTATGATGTTCTCTTGGGTCAACCATATATGTGGAGGCGCCATGCTGTTTATGAGTCTCAACCCCATAGTGTCATTGTTACTTTGGGGGGTCATCTTTATAGAATACCAGAGGTAGTTCCTACTATTGTTCGACCTAAAAAGTGTCGCAAGGTAGTATCTCATACTGCAAAATTCAACTTCTTCACAATCTGTTCAAAAGGGGAACAGAAGAACATTGCAACCGCTACAGCTTCGCCCCGAGCACCTTCTATCCAATAGAAATAGGTCGGCAGGGTTGCAGCAAAGCTCAAAGATTCCTTTTGCAAACCATCCTCTCATGTAGCCCGACTTATTGAACAGCTTCAGCCTCAACAGGTTTGTGACATACTTCCACAAACTGAGCAGCGCAACATCTCCAGCAAGGCAAGCAACTCACCAAGATGCAGATTCAGCAAACACTTTTCCCTATCCCCTGGGAACTCAATGCAATGGATACCATTGCTTCCTAAAGAGGGAGGATTGATCCAGGTGGATATCGGTAGCCACCCACCTTTTCTGACTGGCTCAAAAAAGTTTTCTGGCAAATTTGGCAATTTACTATTTTTAGCAGTTTTTAACTTCTGGGGCCATTTTGAGTGCCCAAATAAAGGTTTTTCAAGATCGAGGTTCTCAATGATAGCTAGAGGCATGATTGATCCCCCAAAATGAATCTCCTCGATGATACCTTTCCAACGAGCTATCACATGCCTAAAACGCGGATCGTATGCAAAAGTTACGACCCCAGGAAGTTGATGTACTCACTTACCCAAACGGGGCCCACATGACTTTTGGCACTTCATCTCATAGGGTTGGGTTTTTTTATGTCTAGGGTTTTTGAAATTCTGGTTTATTTTAAAAAGGCCTTTAGAGCCTCATTGTAATCATCTTCTTGTGAATGCAAGTAGCTGTCACATCTCTTCTCAGAGATAAGATGCCACCATTCTCGAGAGTCTTTCACTCTGTATTTTTACTTTCTCTGTACATTTCTTTCATTAATAGAAATCATGTATTACTGTATATATTTGTTTATGGTTGCATATCTGATAAATTTATGTTATATTATTGAATATCTGCGATATCTCTGTGCATTTCTTTGTTATATCTCCTCTCTCATTTCGTGCCGAAAATAATCCGGATCAGTGGTATCAGAGCAGGTTGCTCTTGATCGTTTTTTCAATGCATGTCCTCGACGAGGTACGAGTATAGAAAGTTGGGTCTCTATCTTGTCTCTCTTGAAGGCAATCGCTCTCGCACACCCAAGAAACTTTCAATGGCGGATGAAAAGAAAAACGACGGAGCAGATGATCGTATCAATCTGATCGTATCAATCTGTTGCTTGAGCAACCTCTCACGTGACAGAGGGACGAAATGATGAAGAATTTTGCCCACATCCTTAAACGCCTGCCGATAGCATCAGGTGCATCTTCATCAAGCGACCACTTTGGAGGCACCTCACCTTTCAAGGTACAAGTTAATTCTGATATTCCTGTATTTGAAGGACAGATAGATGCAGAAGCCCTAGAAAAATGGTTAACTCTCCTAGAAGGTTATTTCTTTGTTCACAATTTTTCTGACAAAGAAAATATCACCTTCGCACTCCTTAAGGCTCTCCCTCATGTCAAACATTGGTGGGAAACCTACTGGGAGCAAAGTTTCACAGAGGAGTCTGGAATATATGCGGTCGATCCCACTTGGGATTTTTTTGTGGATGCGGTAAAGGAACAATATTACCTTGTTGGCAACTATGAGGACCAATACATGAGATGGACCACACTGCAACAAGAGAGGGGCCAAGCAGTTCTGGATTTCACCAATACCTTCCATACCTTGCGCACCAAGCTGGGTATCAAAGACTCCGAGCGACATTTGGTTTTGAAATACCGTGGGGCTTTACACAGATACATCTAGACTGAAATGGATTTTCTGGACATCTAATCACTCAGTGTTGCTTATCGACATCCAACCCTTCAAGGATGAGGTATTATGTGATGTTTCCCCACTGGATGTCTGTGATGTTCTCTTGGGCCAACCATATATGTGGAGGCGCCATGTTGCTTATGAGTCTCTACCCCGTAGTTTCATTGTTACTTTGGGGGGTCATCTCTACAGAATACCATAGGTAGTTCCAACCATTGTTCCACCTAAAAAGTGTCGCAAGGTAGTATCTCATACTGCAAAATTTAGCTTCTTAATAATTTGTTCAAAAGGGAAACAGAAGGACACTGCAACCACTACAGTTTCGCCCCAAGCACCTTCTATCCAATAGAAATAGGCCAGCAAGGTTGCAGCAAAGCGCAAAGATTCTTTCTGCACACCGTCCTCTCATGTAGCTCGACTTGTTGAACAGCCTCAGCCTCAACAGGTTCGTGACATACTTCCACAAACTGAGCAGGGCGACGTCTCCAGCAAGGCAAGCAGCTCACCAAGATGTAGATTCAGCAAACGCTTTTCCCTCTCCCCCGAGAAATCAACGCAATGGAGACCATTGCTTCCTAAGGAGGGAGGATTGATCCAGGTGGATATCGGTGGCCACCCACCTTTTTTGGCTGGCTCAAAATAGTTTTCTGGCAAATTTGACAATTTACTATTTTTAGCAATTTTTAACTTCCGGGGCCATTTTGAGGGCCCGAATGAATATTTTTTGAGATAGAGGTTCTCAATATTATCCAAAGGAATTATTGAGCCCCCAAAATGAATCTCCTCAACGATACCTTTCCAACGAGCTATCACACGCCTAAAACGAATATCGTATGCAAAAGTTACGACCCTGGGAAGTTGTTGTACTCACTTACCCAAACGGTGCCCACATGACTTTTGGCACTTCATATCCTAGGGTTAGGTTTTTGGATGTCTAGGGTTTTTGGCATTCTGGTTTATTTTAAAAAGGCCTTCAGAGTCTCATTGTAATCAACTTCTTGCGAATACGAGTAGCCGTCACATCTCTTCTCATAGATAAGCTGCCACAATTCTAGCGAGTCTCTCACTCTGTATTTTTATAGTCTCTGTACATTTCTTCCATTAATAGAAATCGTGTATTACTGTATATTTGTGTTTATGTTTGCATCTCTGATAAATTTCTGTTATATTATTGAATATCTGTGATATCTCTGTGCATTTCTTTGTTATATCTCCGCTCTCATTTCCTGTCGAAAATAATATGGATCAGTGGTATCAGAGCAGGCTGCTCTTGATTGTTTTTTCAGTGCATGTCCCTGACGAGGTCCGAGTATCGCAAGTTGGGTCTCGAGCTTGTCTCTCTTGAAGAAAATCGCTCTCGCACACCCAAGAAACCCTCAATGACAGAATAAAAGAAAAATGACGGAGCAAACGATCCTATCAATCTTTTTCTTGATCAAGCTCTCACGCGACAGAGGGATGAAATGATAGAGAATTTTGCCCACATCCTTAAACGCCTGTCGATAGCATCAGGCACATCTTCATCAAACGACCACTTTGGACGCATCTCACCTTTCAAGGTACAAGTTAATTTTGATATTCTTGTATTTGAAGGACAGATAGATGCAGAAGCCCTAGAAAAATGGTTAACTCTGCTAGAAGGTTATTTCTTTGTTCACAATTTTTTCTACAAAGAAAATATCACCTTCGCACTCCTTAAAGCTCTCCCTTATGTCAAACATTGGTGGGAAACCTACTGGGAGCAAAGTTCCACAGAGGAGCCTGGAATATATGGGGTCGATCCCACTTGGAATTTTTTTGTGGATGCGGTAAAGGAACAATATTACCCTATTGGCAACTATGAGGACCAGTACATGAGATGGAACACACTGCGACAAGAGAGGGACCAAGCAGTTTTAGAGTTCACCAATACCTTCCATACCTTACGCACCAAGCTGGGTATAAAAGACTCTGAGCGACATTTGGTTTTGAAATACCGTGGGGCTTTACACATATACATCTAGACTGAAATGGATTTTCTAGACATCTGATCACTCGGTGCTGCTTATCGATATGCTATTAAAATTGAGCAGAAATTTAAGCACCAGAAAAAATAGGAATTCGGGTCTACAAATCCACAACAACCAAAGTATGACAAAGACGGTCCTAAAAACAGACTCTCGAAAACCACTCTAAGACACAGGAAAAGAAGGGTCACGGGAACATAAATAAAAACACCGGAAAATGGTGTGATTTCCACAAAATCCCCTGGTGCAACACCGATGAATGTCGCTCAAAAAATTCATTGGTGGCCGCGATCAAAGACAAGGAGCCGAACCCTGATTCAGAATCTTATTCTAAAAATACTGGTAAAGAACAGATCAATGACGCAGACCCCACTGCTATTGTCGCAACCACAACAATTCAACCAGAAGAACCAACAGATCCTGAAGAGGGGGAGCGCCTTTTTCATTCACAGATGTGGGTGAAGGGAACCCCGCTGCATTTTATTATTGATAGTGGAAGCCAGAAAAACCTCATCTCAACAGAGGTTATCAAACAATTGGGATTGTCGACAACACCACACCTGCAGCCATACAACATCAGGTGGCTTCGGCAAGGACGAGATCTCTGTGTCAGCCAACAATGTCGATTGTCATACAGCATCCAACCCTTCAAGGATGATGTATTATGTGATGTTTCCCCACTGGATGTCTGTGATGTTCTCTTGGGCCAACCATATATGTGTTGGCACCATGTTGTTTATGAGTCTCGACCCCGTAGTGTCATTGTTACTTTGGGGGGGTCATCTCTACAGAATACCAGAGGTAGTTCCAACTAAAAAGTGTTGCAAGGTAGTATCTCATACTGCAAAATTCATCTTCTTCACAATCTGTTCAAAAAGAGAACAGAAGGACACTGCAACCACTATAGCTTAGCCCCAAGCACCTTCTATCAAACAGAAACAGGTCGGAAAGGTTGCAACAAAGCGCAAAGATTCCTTCTGCACATCGTCCTCTCATGTAGCCTGACTTGTTGAACAACCTTAGCCTCAACAGGTTTGTGACATATTTCCACAAACTGAGCAACGCAACGTCTCCAACAAGGCAAGCAGCTCACCAAGATGCAGATTCAACAAACAATTTTCCCTATCCCCTGGGAACTCAACGCAATGGAGACCATTTCTTCCTAAGGAGGGAGGATTGATCCAGGTGGATATCAGTAGCCACCCACCTTTTCTGACTGGCTCAAAACAGTTTTCTGGCAAATTTGACAGTTTACTATTTTTAGCAGTTTTTAAATTCTGGGGCCATTTTGAGGGCCCGAATAAAGTTTTTTCAAGATCGAGGTTCTCAGTGATAGCCAAAGGCATGATTGAGCCCCCAAAATGAATCTCCTCTATGATACATTTCCAACGAGCTATCACACGCCTAAAACTAAGATCATATGCAAAAGTTACGACCCCTCGAAGTTGATGTACTCTCTTACCCAAACGGGGCCCACATGACTTTTGGCGCTTCATCTCCTAGGGTTAGGTTTTTCGATGTATAGGGTTTTTGGCATTACGGTTTATTTTAAAAAGGCCTTCATAGCCTCATTGTAATCATCTTCTTGTGAATGCGAGCAACCATCACATCTCTTCTCAAAGATGAGTTGCCACCATTCTAGCGAGTCTTTCACTCTGTATTTTTACAGTCTCTGTACATTTCTTTCATTAATATAAATCATATATTACTGTATATCTGTGTTTATGGTTGCATCTCTGATAAATTTCTGTAATATTATTGAATATCTGCGATATCTCTGTGCATTTCTTTGTTATATCTCCGCTCTCATTTTGTGCCGAAAATAATATGGATCAGTGATATCAGAGCAGACTGCTCTTGATCATTTTTTCAGTGCATGTCCCCGATGAGGTCCGAGTATAGCAAGTTGGGTCTCGAGCTTGTCTCTCTTGAAGACAATCACTCTTGCACACCCAAGAAACCCTCAATGGCGGAAGAAAAGAAAAACGACAGAGTATATGATCCTATCAATCTGTTGCTTGAGCAAGCTCTCACGCGACAGAGGGACAAAATGATGGATAATTTTGCCCACATCCCTAAACCCCTGCCCATAGCATCAGGCGCATCTTCATCAAGCGACCACTTTGGAGGTACCTCACCTTTCAAGGTACAAGTTAATTTTGATATTCTTGTATTTGAAGGATAGATAGATGCAAAAGCCCCAGAAAAATGGTTAACTCTGCTAGAAGGTTATTTCTTTGTTCACAATTTTTTCGACAAAGAAAAGATCACCTTCACACTCCTTAAATCTCTTCCTTATGTCAAACATTGGTGGGAAACCTACTAGGAGAAAAGTTCCACAGAGGATTTTGGTATATATGGGGCTGATCCCACTTGGGATTTTTTTGTGGATGCGGTAAAGGAACAGTCTTACCCTGTTGGCAACTATGAGGACCAGTACATGAGATGGACCACACTGCGACAAGAGAGGGGCCAAGCAGTTCCGAAGTTCACCAATACCTTCCATACCTTGCACACCAAGCTGGGTATCAAAGACTCTGAGGGACATTTGGTTCTGAAATACCGTGGGGCTTTACATAGATACATCCAGACTGAAATGGATTTTCTAGACATCTCATCACTCAGTGCTGCTTATCGATGTGTTGTTAAAATTGAGCAGAAATTTAAGCACCAGAACAAATGGGAATTTGGGTCTACAAATTCGCAACAACCAAAGTATGACAAAGACGGCCCTAACAAACAGTTTCTTGAAAACCACTCCAAGACATAGGAAAATAAGGGTCATGGGAAGACAAAGAAGGACACTGGAAAATGGTGTGATTTCCACAAAATCCCCTGGCACAACACCGATGACTGTCGCTCAAAACAGTCATTGGTGGTCGAGATCAAATACAAGGAGCCAAACCATGATTCATAATCTTATTCTGAAAATACTAGTAAAGGATGGATCATTGACGCAGACCCCACTGCTATTGTTGCGACCGCAACAATTCAACCAGAAGAACTAATAGATCCTAAAGAGGGGAGTGCCTTTTTCATTCATAGATGTGGGTGGAGGGAACCCCACTGCATTTTATTGTTGATAGCGAAAGCCAGAAAAACATCATCTCAGCAGAGGTTATCAAACAGTTGGGATTGTCGACAACACCACACCCTCAACCATACAACATCGGGTGGCTTCGGCAAGGACAAGATCCATGTGTCATCCAACAGTGTCGATTGTCATACGGCATCCAACCCTTGAAGGATGAGGTATTATGTGATGTTGCCCCACTGGATGTCTGTGATGTTCTCTTGGGCCAACCATATATGTGGAGGCACCATGTTGTTTATGAGTCTCGACCCCGTAGTGTCATTGTTTCTTTGAGGGTTCATCTCTACAGAATACCAAAGGTATTTCCAACTATTGTTCCACCTAAAAAGTGTCGCAAGGTAGTATCTCATATTGCAAAATTCAGCTTCTTCACAATTTGTTCAAAAGGGGAACAGAAGGACACTGCAACCACTACAGCTTCACCCCAAGCACCTTTTATCCAACAGAAACAGGTCGGCAAGGTTGCAGCAAAGCAAAAATATTCCTTCTACACACCGTCCTCTCATGTAGCCCGACTTGTTGAACAACCTCAGCCTCAACAGGTTCGTGACATACTTCCACAAACTGAGTAGCGCGACATCTCCAACAAGGCAAGTAGCTCACCAAGATGCAGATTCAACAAACGCTTTTCCCTCTCCCCCGGGAACTCAACGCAATGGAGACCATTGCTTCCTAAAGAGGGAGGATTGATCCAGGTGGATATCGGTGGCACCCACCTTTTCCGACTGGCTCAAAACATTTTTCTATTAAATTTGACAATTTACTATTTTTAGCAGTTTTTAACTTCCGGGGCCATTTTGAGGGCCCAATTGAAGGTTTTTCGAGATCGAGGTTCTCAATGATAGCCAAAGGCATGATTTAGCCCTTAAAATGAATCTCCTCTACGATACCTTTCCCGCGAGCTATTACACGCCTAAAACGAAGATCATATGCAAAAGTTACGACCCCGGGAAGTTGATGTACTCACTTACCCAAACGGGGCCCACATGACTTTTGGTGCTTCATCTCCTAGGGTTAGGTTTTTGGATGTCTAGTGTTTTTTTCATTTTGGTTTATTTTAAAAATGCCTTCAGAGCCTCATTGTAATCATCGACTTCTCGTTACCCTTCTTGGGTTGTAGGTTGGATTGGTTGTCTTGAGAGTGGCCATCTTTTCTCTTTCCCTTGTTTTGCGGGTTGGGGCCACCTTTGCCCTGCTTCGGCTGTGAGGAGTTTGCAGATCCAAACTCTCGCCTCTTCTGCTTAAATTTTTGCTCAATATTGACAACATATCTATAAGCCGCACCTAATGATTTGATGTCCAGAAAATCCATTTCTGTTTGAATGTATCTATGCATACAGTCGCGGTATTTGAGCACCATATGCCATTCAGAGTCTTTGATACCTAATTTGGTGCGTAGGGTATGGAAAATATTGGTGAAATATGATACTGTCTGGTCCTTTTCTTGACGCAGCATGGTCCATCTTGTGTATTGGTCCTCATAGCTTCCAACAGAGTAGTATTATTCTTTAATGGCATCCTTGAAGGAATCCCATGTGGGGCCGACCACAAATATTGCAAATTCCTCAGTGGCCCTTTGCTCAGAGTAAGTATCCCACTAATCCTTAAATTGGGGGACGACCTTGAGGAGTGCAAAAGTAATCTTTTCCCTATTGAAAAAATTGTGGACCAAAAAATACCCTTTGAGAAGATTCAACCATTTATCTACAACATACACATCTATCAATCCTTTAAATAATGGAATGTCAAAATTTACTTGTACCTTTAAGGGGGTTGCATGGTCGCTTGATGAAGATGTGTCTCCTGTGGGCAGCCACCAAAGGATCTATGCAAGTTGTCCATCATTTCGTTCTTTTATTGCGCAAGGGCTTCCTCGAGCAACAGTTTAAAAGGATCTCCTGCTCCATCATATTTCTTCTCATCTCCCACGAGTTGTTGTCAGGATCGGTGCAACCAATCTTACAAAGGCTCGACTAGTTTGAGTCCCAACTTCTTGTACCCAGATCTCGTCGGGGACATGCACAAAGAAAAACAAATGAAGAGCAGACCGCTATGATCCCATTGATCTGGATTTATGAGTGGAACAAAATGAATAACAGATTGAATACAATAACAAAGAGATATGGAGAACAACAACATATATCTAGTGAACAATAACTTCTATTGAATAAATAAAATAGGTTGAAACTGTAAAACTGCAGAACTAAAAACAACTTGCTCGAATGGTGGTAGTTATCTATGAGAAGAGATGTGGCTGCTACGTCCATTTGTCTAAGCAGAATGATTAGAATGAGGCTCCAGTGGCCTTTTTCACATTACTCATTAATTCCAAAACCCTAGACATCCAAAAACCTAACCCTAGGAGATGAAATGCCAAAATTTATGTGGACCCCGATGGGTAAGTTGGTACCTCAATTTCCCGGGGTCGTACCTTTTGCATACGACCTCCATTTTAGGCATGTGATAGCCTGTTGGAAAGGTATTTTCAAGAACTACACATTACATTGTCAAAATTTTACTTTGACTACAATTTGACTATGGAAAGCCAAAAAGACATTGTTTAGGGCCCTAAAACGACCCTGGAAGTACATAAATATGTATTGACATGAAAAGTTCCAAAATAAGCCAATTGGAATAGGTGGGAGGCCACCAATATCCACCTTGATGTTGTGTAGGGCTTCGGGACAACCCCGAAAGTGCAGAACCCATAATTACAAAGAAATGTCATCATTACAGAGAAGCATGTTGAACTAAAAATTGTCAAGTTGAGCTAGTTGGAATAGGTGGGTGGACACCAATATCCACCTGGATCAATACATCAAGACCCTCCTTTGATGATTATTTTCCTATTGATTTCAACAAATCATCTAGGAATTAGACTTAGAAACCAATTAGTACCTTGGAACATGCATATCTCAATGGCAGGTCTCCTTGGTTTTGATAGTGGGTTAACATCATTGGCCTCTGATAGAATGATTCCATGAGTGTTTGACTTCAGCTAACAAAATACACACCCATTGGATTGTACTAGGGTACCTTGAGAGTCATTGACATCAACGGTGATCTCCCTCACACTTGTTAACGGTATACATCAATGACTGATAATCAAGTGGTTTCTACCATGTTCGACATCAAACCATTTATTCACATGGATAGAATCATATTGATTCGAGATTGGGATGAAGATCCTGGGTTGGGACCACTTTGTTATGTGCTTAACCCAAGATGTGATGGAGTTTAAATCTTATCGATGTACACCATCACATAGATCCACTTTGTATTGGTCTGTGGTTATGTTGTTATTATCGTATTGTAGCTCCACTGTGTAAAATATCATGGCTACAACTTGATCGAGTCATGGAAGTATGGATCCACATTGTATGTTTGGTGGACATATCCTTAGTTAATACTTTCATGGATTCATAGTGTATTGGTCGGTGTCCATGCTTTGAGTCATTTGTATTCCAAGCATAGTTTTTCCTTCCTCGAGAATAATATATATATTTATATTGTTTGATGGTTGTTTGCAGCTTATGTCAGGTTCTCCCTATCCAACACCCTTGCACTGGAAAATTTTTAAAGTGTTTCAGGCATCAATTTCTCTTATGAGCTCACACTTTAGGGGGCATTTGTTACACATCAAAATTGCACACCTATGTATCTCACCCTAAGTGTCACAAGTGTCGCAAAGTGACGTATGCACCTTAGTAAGTGTCACGTGCACTGTCGCAAGTGTCGTATGCACCTTTCCAAGTGTCGCATTCACTTTGTGAGGTGTCTCCACCCCTTGGCACCATTAAAACAATCGTTCATGATCCCTAAGTCATATGGGAGGAGGAAACCCATCATTTTAGAGCTAGAAACACACTTTTTACTTGGAAAATCGACCATTTTTGGGGCATTTTTGAAGGATAGCACCCCCCTAGCCATGTTGGGAAAGAGCTACCCCAAGGGTGGAACCCCCCTTACTTTATTTATGAGGTTCTATAGATATTTTTCTTCCCCTTTGAGGGAGCACTACTTTTGGTTGAGGAAAATTTGGAGAATCCTGCCTTTTTATAAGGGCCATCTCTTGGAGATGAGGTTGGTTTGGATCAAATGCTATCCCATGGAACTATCCTAGGATCATATCCTAACCTAAAGGAGCCATATCCTCAACTATCCCCAAATATACTCATGGTGGTTGAGCCTCCCAAGCCTATAAAAGGAGGCCATTGCAAGGTTGAAGGGGTTAAACATTGAAGATTTAGTTCAAAATATATGATCTATCTGGTTCATATTGAACATTGGGAGATACAAATCTGAACTTATCAAACCTCTGATCTAAATATATCATCATCATCTTTATCTTGAGATTCATGCAAGGGTTAGACGAGGAGAGCTTGGAGGAGTTGCAACTGACATCATTCATGGTCTGTAAGTTTTCTTGGTTCTCATTTAAAATACTTGGCCTATTTCCTTCAAGTGTATGTTTATATGTTCTTGTCTATGTTTATATAGGGGCTTCCGCAGTGCAAGATTATTGATGTTATGCGATTCATTTCGTTGGTTTCAATCCCATTTCTTCACCCCTGTGAGCAATCACCCGATGCAATGAGTGTTAAGTGGACTATTCAAATCATGAGAATTATTGGTCAGTTGCGACTAATACTCATGAATATGGGTCATATATTAATGACTTACACTACGCAGTTAATCCCCAAAATAATATCTAAT
>JZKD02S1663381.1:50133-75025 GCA_000966675.3 Picea glauca
TAAAATAAAACAAAATAAAGGTTAAGGTCTTTAATGTAAAAATTAAAAAACAAAATCCAACCATAATAATATGAAATAATATAAAAAATAGTCCTAGTGGTTAGTTTGGTTGATTTGATCCCTTCAACTAAGGTGCAATGCCCAGGGAGATTGGATTATTCATTTCCATCGAAACCTATGGGGTTACTCTTACGAGGTAAATCTCTCTATGGCTAGGGTGAACCACAACAGAAAGGTACGACTGTAGAAATTGACTCAATTCCAACATATGCTATATAAACTAACGTGCAAGAGAGGTAAGAAAGAGGCCTACCTCGTCCAAACATTTGATGATGTCCATCGTTGAGCACTTCGACCCAAAGCTTTATACCTGCAACAAGTTCTCAACAAACAAGCAAAGCAAGCATATAGTGATAATATAACAGGTTAGCACATTAGATAGCATAATCCATTAATATACAAAACAAACATGCCCATGGATCATAATACATATATTTGCAAGATATCAATTGGAAGGGAAAGGAGTATTTCTATTAATAAATGATTAGCGAAAGTGAAAATATTACAGACTTTCGTGTCGGCATGGTTCGGAACCAAGAAACCGAGTTCCTTCCAACTGGGCCTCCACCACTTCAATCCTCCACCAAAGGCAAGCTCATATAAGAGAGACAAAGAGGTTCTCCATCAATAAGGGAATATCTTGGGGGTTGAACACTGTGTTTAGACTTAAAGGACAAAGGGATGCAGACTCAATATGAAGTAAACAATTTATCCATAGTAACTTTGCTCTCAAAGTTGAATTCTCTCTCCTTTTCCATAGCTCATAATTGGATTCTTTATAGCCTTCAAAATGCAACTGAAGGGCTGAGTCGGAACGTTTCCAATATATGGAAGGCCAAGGATCAGAGATCTCTTGTCGTGACATGGAAACCCGACATTTAATTTTGATTTTCTGGCACAAATCCCAATGTACACGGGCTGTAGTGGAGCAGGCAGTGTATACGCTTGCTGTATAGCTTGCAAGGTGCGTACAAGTGGAAAAATATTTATTTTTGTCTCTGGATTTATTAATCAGGGAAAGTAAGTTTGCATGGGGGAATGGAATAAGGCCCTCTCTGCAAGATTGCATAGGGTGAGGCAAATCTTTCTCTAACAGTTACCAACTTATATTGCATTTAGGGGTTTATATCGACCTCCAACCAAAAAATCGAGGAAGAAGGAGGAATATATGATGCACTGGACAGGTACATGATCCAAGTGGATATTGGTGGCCACCCACATGTTCCAAATTCCAATTGGCTAATCTTGACAGTTTTCAGTTCAACACGTTTTTTCTGTAATGGGCACATTTATTTGTAATTGTGGGTTCTGCAATTACGGGGTTTTCTTGAAGCCCTACACAACATCCATGTGGATATCGGTGGCCTCCCACCTATTCCAACTATCTTATTTTGAAATTTTTCATGTCATTACATCTTTTTGTACTTCCAGGGCCGTTTTGGGGCTCTAAACAGTGTTTTCTTGGTTATCCACAGTCAAACTGTAGACAAAGTCAAAGTTTGACGACATAATGTGTAGTTCTCGAAAATACCTTTCCAATGGGCTATTACGCACCTAAAACGAAGATCATATGCAAAAGTTACGACCTGAGGAATTTAATGTACTAACTTACCCCAACGGGGCCCACGTGACTTTTGGCGTTTCATATATTAGGGTTAGGTTTTTGGATGTATAGGGTTTTGGCATTCATGTTTATCAAAAAGGCCTTCATAGCCTCATTGTAATCATATTCTTGCGAATGATCATAGTCGTCACATCTTTTCTTAGAGATAAAGATGTCACCATTCTAGCAAGTCTTGCACTCTATTTTTTTACAGTCTCTGTACATTTCTTTCATTAACAGAAATAATGTATTGTTGTATTTCTCTGTTTCCCGCAATTTCTATGTGTATTTCATTGTAATATATTTGCTTTCATTTTGTTCTGAAAATCATCTGGATCAGAGCAGGCTGCTCTTAATCATTTTTCAGTGCATGTCCCCAACGAGGTCCGAGTATAGCAAGTTGGGTCTCGATCATGTCTCTCTTGAGGACAATTACTCTCGCACGCCCAAGAAACCTTCTATGGCAGAATAAAATAAAAATGGTGGAGCAGAAGATTCTATTAACCTGTTGCTTGAGCAAGCTCTCGCGCGACAGAGGGACGATATGATGGAGAATTTCGCCCACATCCTTCAACGCCTATAGATAGCAATAGGCGCATCTTCATCAAGCGACCACTTTGGAGGAACCTCTCCCTTCAAGATACAAGTTAATTTTGATATTCTCGTATTTGAAGGTCAGATAGATGCATATGCCTTAGAAAAATGGTTGAATCTACTAGAAGGTTATTTCTTTATTCACAATTTTTCCGACAGGGAAAAGATCACCTTCACACTCCTCAAGGCTCTCCCCGATGTCAAACATTGGTGGGAAACTTACTGGGAGCAAAGTTCCAGAGAAGAATCTAGAATATATGGGGTTGAGCCCACTTGGGATTTTTTTGTGGATGCATTCAAGGAACAATACTACCATGTTGATAAATATGAAGACCAATACATGAGATGGACCACACTGTAGCAAGAGAAGACCTAAACATTGTCGGAGTTCACAAATACTTTCCATACCTTGCACACCAAGTTGGATATCAAAGACGTTGAGCGACATTTGGTTCTGAAATATTGTGGGGCTTTGCATAGGTACATCCAAACCAAAATGGATTTCCTAAACATCTCATCATTAGGAGCTACCTATCAATATGTTTTCAAAATCAAGTAGAAATTTAGGCACCATAACAAATGGGAGTTCCGGTCTATAAATCTGCAACAACCAAAGCATGGTAAATACAAGCCTAACCAACAACCTTCTGACAACCAGTCCAAGACATAGGAAAAGAAGGTAAATGAAAGATGAAGAATGACACTGGGAAGTGGTGTGACTTCCACAAAATCCTCTGGCACAACACCGATGAATGTCGCTCAAAACTATCATTAGTGGCTGAGGTTAAAGACAAGGAGCCGAACCCTAATTCAGAATCTGATCCAGAAAATATTGAAAACAGATAGATAATCAATGTAGACCCTACTACTATTCTCACGACCACAACAATTCAACTAGAAGAACCAGTAGATCCTAAAGATGGAGAGTGCCTCTTCCATTCAAAGATGTGGGTGAAGGGGACCCCATTGCATTTCATTTTTGATAGCAGTAGCCAGAAGAACCTCATCTCAAATGAGGTCATCAGACAGTTGGGGTTGTCGAAAATACCACACCTGCAGCCATACAACATTGGGTGGCTTCACCAGGGAGATCTCTATGTCAACCAGCAGTTTTGCATGTCCTATGACATCCAACCCTTCAAGGATGAGGTAGTGTGTGATGTTTCCCCTCTTGATGTTTGTGATGTTGTTTTGGGCCAACCATATATGTGGAAACGTCATGTTGTTTATGAGTCACGACCCCGTAGTGTCATTTTTACTTTGGGGGTCAGCTCTACAGGATACCAAAGGTATTTCTGACTACTGTTCCACCAAAACAGTGCCGCAAGGTAATCTCTCATACTGAGAAATTCATCATCTTCACAATCTATTCAAAGGATGCACAGAAGGCCACTACAACCATTGTAGCCTCAACACCTTCTATCCAACAGAAGCAGATTGCATCAGAGAAATCATATATTGTTTGTTCACCTCCAATGGTGCCTACACAATGCCCCATCAAGCCCAGAGACAACAAGTTGGTGGAACAGATTCAACCCCGCCAACAACAGGTTCATGACAACCTTCCACAAACCAAGCAACGCAACTTCTCCAACAAGACACGCAGCTCACCAAGATTCAGATTTAGAAAACGCTCTCCCCTCTTCCCTCGACACTCAATGCAATGGATTCCATTTCTTCCTAAGGGGGAGGATTGATCCAGGTGGATATTGGTGGCCACCCACGTGTTCCAAATTCCAACTGGCTCATCTTGACAGTTTTTAGTTCAACATGTTTTTCTGTAATGGGGACATTTCTTTGTAATTGTGGGTTCTACACTTACGGGGTTGTCCTGAAGCCCTACACAATGTACAGGTGGATATTGGTGGCTGCCCACCTATTCCAAGTGGCTTATTTTGGAATTTTTCATGTCAGTACATCTTTTTGTACTTCCAGGGTGTTTTGGGACTCTAAACGGTGTTTTCTTAGATTTCCATAGTCAAATTGTAGACAAAGTCAACGTTTGATGACATAATGTGTATTTATTGAAAAGACCTTTCCAATGGGCTATCACGCGCCTAAAACGGAGACCGTATGCAAAATTTATGACCCCGGGAAATTAATGTACTAACTTACCCCAACGAGGCCCACATGACTTTTGTCACTTCATCTCCTAGGGTTAGGTTTTTGGATGTCTAGGGTTTTGGCATTCATGTTTATCATAAAAAGGCCTTCAGAGCCTCATTGTAATCATATTCTTGCGAATGAGCGTAGCTGTCACATCTCTTCTCAAAAATAAAGCTGCCACCATTCTAATGAGTCTTGCACTCTATATTTTTTACAATATTTGTACATTTCTTTCATTAATATAAATCATGTATTGTTGTATTTCTTTGTTTCTGGCAATTTTTATGTGTATTTCATTGTAATATCTATGCTTTCATTTCGTTCCGAAAATAATTCGGATCAGCACAAGCTTCCTCATTCTGAATGCTTAAATGTGAGAGGGTGAGGGGAAATATTTCTCTAGATAACAACAACAACAATAAATGATCACCATAATAATAACAACTAAACAAACCATGTAGATACATATTAACCCTAGTCTTTTTAGAGAACATCTTGGCTTCTTTTGTATCCCTCTTGGTATTTAATAGTTTGAAGGTTAAGATGGACCAACTAGTAAATACATTTCACTTTCTATGAGGCTTTGTTAAAATTCAAAAATATTGCACCAACAAGAGTTGAAAGGAGGAGAAGCAAAAATGCCTCACCTTCTTATATTAAAAATTCATTTTCTCCTCATACACAATTCAATTGACTTATGGGGATTTGTATAAAAGTGACATAAAACAACCAACCCATCAGTCCAATCTATGCATAATTAACTAAATGATCATTCCAAATCTACAAAGACTTAACTCTTTTTTTTTCTGAGTAATATATCCCATGGGAAACCTCTTGGGCACTTCCCCTCATTTTGAGAATGGAACCTAGGGTAAACCCTATATTCTTCAGGGCAAAAGACCATGCCAACAACTCATGAATAGATCATATATAACTCATCAATGATTGACTCAATAACAACATACATGTCAAAAAGCTGAAATTGAATCCGGGTGAGGAGGATAACAACTTTTCCTCACAACGACTCAAGCCACATCTACCTTAACTGCAAACACTTAACTATATATGTCGATAAACCTATATTTACAAACCAAAATTGATTTATACTCAATTGAATTAAAAATTGTAACTAGTTTAACCATACAATATTTGAATTAATATATTACAGAGCTTTGTTGTACTAAGTTTAAGAACAGAGGATGTACAATGGTAACTCCAATCCTCCCTTAACAATCGAAATCCAACTAACAACTTATTATATCTCCCTAGGCAGTGTATATTGTAATTGCTTATGAGTCGATTTTCTTTGACTTTCAATTAGTTGCATGCGATTGCATAAAGAATTCTAAAGTTTTCAATTTTTTTTATTAATTTTAATTTTAATTTTTTTAATATTTTTTATTTTATAGAATTTGAAATTCTTAATTTTCTATTGGTTGAACACAATGATATGATTATTTTTATGTGGTTTTAATTACGTCGAAGGCATTTTATAAGGGAAGGTTTATTGGGATTTTTGTCGTCTGTCACTAACGAATTAAACATTGCCATATGTTTTATTTTATTTTATTTGTTTTTGTTTTTTCAATGAACGGCTAACATATCTTCTAATGTGAACTGTCTGTCGGCCTCAATAATTTTCCTTGCCGTGAACTGTTTGTTGGCTTTGAAAATTTAAAACTACTGTCGTTTTTTCTTTCGACATCATTAATTTTCCCTTGCTGCCTTCCGCCTCATTAATTCACTGTCTGACAGGTGAGGCAGGTGATGACTACAGGCCAAGGCATGTGACAAATACACGCAACCAGGTGCAAGTTGCACCTCTGACAAAGCCGATATGCCATGCCTACCTTCCTGGACTCACATAGCTACTCCAGGCCATAGAGCTTAGTGTCGGCCAGGTCTTTGTATCCCACGCAGGAGGGTCTCTGCTTGAATTTTCCCCGTGAGTATTCTTTCAGTTGTTTATTTAGCAGAAGCACCAGTAGTATCGGCAACATGAGAGCTAGCATCATAAATAAAGGAAGCTAGTGAATAGCCACTTGAAGCGCGGGTTGAAGCACTAGTGTAAGCACTAACCTATCGAGATGCATATAGAATAGTAGAGCTAGAAGTAGATGGGGTTTCAAAAAATTGAATATATATCTATATATATTCAAAAATTCCGAAGCTCTATGGTGCTCAGAAATGCTTCATCCGAAAGTTGGCGACCTTGTTGAATTTGTCATGATGATTTTTCTAGATAGATCATATATGTAATTTGAAGAAGCGGAGGATCGAAGGCAAATCGGTCCTAATTAGCTTAGTTATTGTGTTACTCCTCCAATTTGTTTTTTCATGTTTCTTGAATTATAATAACTTGGATTAGATCTTTTGATTAATTCTCTATTTGTAATAGCATCAATCAGATTGGTTGATTGAATTTTTTATGTTGTATTTTTTGTGATGCGATCTTGTTCAATCTGTTGTTTTCTTTTGTTTATTATCTTTGTTTCTCCATATTGTATTCAATCAGTAATAATAATATGACATTTTTTTTTTATGTTATGTTTTTCTCAGTTGAATTTATTATGTTAATTACACTGTAGAGAGAAAAATAAAAGATGATGCTAACACAAATTTTTCATTTACAAATACAAATCAACCATTTACTTGGTATTGATATATCTGTCATCCTTAGGTAGAGTTCAATAATTTACTAGTTATCCATCTATCTTTCATCCTCCTCTCAAGGTAGGTATTTACACTCTTCCATTTTGTTTTTTAAGTTTTCATTTACAAATTTAATCTTAGTCTTTGTTTTTTTCCCTCTTTTTCTTACATAAAAAAAGACCCTAACACTCAGGATATATAAATTAATATTACTAAAATAAATAAATAAAAAACATCACAAATTTAGTTTCTAACTAACCATTATAAAATGCATTTTTCAAATTTTAGTAAATAATTATATTTTGACAAAAATAAAATAAAATTATATAATCAATAAATTTGTTTTAAATGAAGGTAGTTTTTATTATTATTTAGTTTTAAAAATATATAATTCCAATAGTGAGAAATGAAATGAGAATTGCTTTTATTTTCATGGGATCGTGATATTTTTTGGTTTAATTGATTTATCTTAACATATTATTAAAACATAGAAAACCCCAATTTGAGTGGTTATTTTAACTTGAAATATAATTGCAATATTGGTTTACATTTGAGAGAGTGTATGTGATTGTGATATTTTTTTTTGTTTAATTGAATTAATTTTATGTTTTAATAGAAAATTCTAATTTGAATGGTTATTTTAAGTTGAAATCATTATCGCAATGTTAGTTTACATTTCATAGAGTGTACTATAATTGTTTGTTAAATGGTTATTTTAAGTTGAAATCATAATTGCAATGTTAGTTTACATTTCATAGAGTGTACTAATTGTTTGCAAAAGAAAACAATACAAAAAGACGTGAGTGGTGTTATATTGTTTACATATTAAGTAGGACTTCTTACATAGGTGCTTGGACTTGAAACATTTTTACAAGGAGTTTTAACATTCAAATTGGAGTTTTAGCATTCAAATTGTATCAACAAAAACAGAAAACATAACTTCTTCTTGGAAAAAATTTGTATATATAAAAATCACGATCATAGATTTCAAAACATTGAGACAAATTCACAATAGAGAGATCATTAATATATTGCTGTGAGGAACAATTTGAAAATATATCACAGTGAAAGGGAAACTATAGTTTAATTTTTAAAACTAGTTTAATTATAAGGATAAAAATAATTTCATATTATTTAAATTTTATATTAATTGTTTCCGAGGTGTAGGATAGTTGGTGATGGAGTGTGTTGTTAAGGTGCTCTGTGATGTTAAAGTCACCGATTCGAAACCTGTGGGGACAAAAAAATCATCCATGTTAAGGGTTGGTGTGGCTCTGGCCGGGTGCGATCCCCGGGTGATTTTGACAGCTTAGATGCCCCTGAGTCGTAATTTTTTAGCCACAGGTTAGTCCCACATGTCACGGACAAACTAAAAAATAAATAAATAAATTATATTAATTAATTTATTATAATTTCATATTAATTAAAGATAGAGAATAATTAACTTTTTTCCATTTAAATATAAATATAGACAAAGATTAAAATTTATTTTAATTTATATTTATTTAAAATAAAAATCAACTTCCCCTGTTTAACTTAGCATCAAATTGATTGAAAATAAAGAATAGTTAAATTTATATTAATTTAAAATTTTGTGTTAATAAATTTATTATAATTTCATATTTATTAAAGATGGAGAATGAATAAATTTATTTTAATTTAAATATAATTTTTTTTTTTTTTTTTAATTTATATTTATTTAAAAGAAAAATCGACTTCATGAAGCATTATTTGACTTAGCATCTCTTTTTCATATAAAGAAGCATGATGTTTAGTTTTGATTGTGTTCTCATATAAAGAAGCATGATGTTTAGTTCTGATTGCGTTTTTAGTGGGACAATATTTGATATTATAATATTTTAACATTATTAGTCCCTGTCGTAGGCATAGAGGGATTATAGTGATCAATAATTCGTTGACCTCGTATTAGATTGTCCATTGACCAGAAATATTTCCATATTATCTATTGTTGGAACTAGGGAACTTAAAACACCGATTTTTAATAAAAAGAACCATATTTGTCATGATCTGATTGGACAATGGATTGGAGGTCTTATTGTCGGCTTCGCTATTCCCAATGTTATATATGTTGGCATATGCAAAGTATTTCATCGTATATGGTCTTTTTGAATCATATATTTTCTTATGCATTGGTCGAAGGTGGATTAATGCTAGCATTAGTTCGAATGTTTGCTTTAGCATATTCTGCTAGGTAGAATACATTCTCTAGCATATTACTATGTTTGATTTTTGCTTTATTCTTGCGTGCTTCGAGAGAAGAGACCTGCCATGCTGCATTTTTTCTTAAATGTTTGCACAGGACTACGCTCTTCAACGGTTCTAACAGTCTTAAGTGTTTACCTAATAGGTGTGGCAGTCTTAAATGTTTATTGTACAGAGGCGTTGCAATATAGTTTCGTTCCATTTTTTTATGGTGTTGTTTGAAGTGAAATTGTGTTGAATTGTTCTCCGCCAGCATCAGTGGTTCAGTGGTCGATGCTTGTTCGCTGGTTCGTTTCGTGATCCTTGTTCTTGTTTGATGCAACTTTGCAAATTTGAGGTCCTGCAGTTGCAGTTGGACCTCTTCATGGTTGTCACTGGTTTGTTGTTCTTCAACTTTGCAAGTTGTTGGAGCTGTTGTTGCGGTTTGCAGTTTTTGGGTCTGAGTTGTTGTCATCCCTCGTTGACGGGTAAGTTACTATGCCTTCGTTTCATTGGTATTTTTCAATGGTGGGAGTCCTTGCCTTGTAATTATGTTGCAAACCATGTTTCTCTGTGCTCTTAATATATGTTCCTAGAAACCATGCATCTTCATATGCTGGTTGCCACGTCCATATTTATTTCGAAAATTGCAATGCAGAGGGGTTTTCGAAAAGTAGTTCCAAGCTATCAGAAGAGGGAACCATCCGTCGTGGTGTAGATGCAGGGAAAAGTTTTTTTGTGGGTTGGAAAACTGCATCCAGTTGTTGCCTTTGTCTTGTCCTTTGTATTTTGCAGAACTTTATTCTGGCTCTGAGAAGCTTGTAGGATTTACGCCATGAATAGGTTCAAATCGATCTTTTTGCTGAGTAAATTTATGGTGTTATTTATTTGCGTTGTTTTTTTTTGTTTGGTTCGCTTTCTAGTGTGGGTTTGTTTTCTTCTCGTCTGCTATGGGGACTAGGGGGGATTGAAGTTGACAAGAAGAAGGTTGAAAGATACATACGAGGATTGGTACCCAGTTCCGCGCTTGTAGTTTTCCTATTTTGCTTTCTTTTTTTTGTTTTTTCCTACTTTTTTTTTTTGTTTTTTCCCCTTTTCTTTGTTTTCATGCAAACTGAAAGTATCTAACAAACAACTTCAAAATGACAGTTCAAAAGATGAAAGAAGTAATAGATGTTGATTCGTATGAAATAGATACACACTCCATTATACGTGACAACATTGACGAGGTTTTGCATAGCAATGGGCTATTTAGATTAGATGCATTCTCGTATACTGTAGGGGATTTCCTTTTCGATGCATTTCAGGTTCTGCTGCATTTCCGCTATTCCTCGATTGCCCTGCGCAATGGTTTGATAGATTATTTCCTGGGCTATTTAAAAAGGGCGACACTGAGGCATTAGAGTCATATGAATATGAACTGGAATCTTATTTTCTTCAGCAGTTGCATGGAATACATGATGTCCAAACGTATTTTTCAAAGATGTGATTGTCTGCATCCCCAATTCTACCTACACATGAGAGGGGACTTTGGGGAGATACATTTTGTATATGGTGGTTGTCTATCTGGCTCAATATATCGATTGGAATATGGTCATTGACAAGAAAAACAAGATACTTACTATTCAACAAAACTACATCTAACAATCCATATTGCATCTTGTTCCATGATGCCAATGTTGTCAGTGGTCATTATGAACCACTACTGTACAAAAAATTGTCCATATGCAATGTTGAAGAAGATCATATTTACTTGTCCCTCATTTGCAAAGACCTTGAATCACAGTGGAAACGGATTATGCATCGCATAGACTCCCATGGTTTAAAGCTAGCAGCAACTATTGTGTCTAGCTGTGGAGATAGTATGTTCAATGCAATTTGTTGTTTGGTAGCAACGGAGTTCGATGTGCAGTCGTTGTGGATTTACACTGTACAGTGATTTTGCAATGCAATTATAGGCGGTAGCCAACAGGCTTTTAGGTGCTTGCATGAGCACCTTTCGCAATATCTCCGACAAAATATGTCAACAATTGGAAGTTGGCAAGAATACCTTGTAAACATGGCATTGCCATATGACAAAGGGAATGTGGAGGGTTACAGATTCTGTTTGCAATGGTTGTCTATCATGTTCAAAGTAAATATCCAGGTCTGGTCGGCCTTGCCAGACGACACTGTCCATTCCTGGTCTATTGATTCAAATTATGGTCGAACAATTGACATCCTCTCGTTGAAAACAGATACAACACATATTCATTATGAACCTTTGCTTGGACATATCAGTGGTTCAGGTTTGAATGCCCATGCCAGCCAAACCACATCGAATCTGCATACGCGTCGCATGCTTTTTAGTGAGAATGAAACCCCTCTCGATTGCGATATGGCCATACAGGGCTTGAAAAAAAAATCCATGCGTGAATTTCATCACAGTTGTGATGAGGCCATACAGGGATTAAACAAAAAACGTAGAGTAAGTTATCACAACTTGAAAAAAGTTATGCGTAAAATTCATCCCAGTTGTGATGAGGCCATACACCCCTTAAACAAAAAACATACACTAAGTTATGACAACCTGAATCGGAGTGAAATTCATCCCAGTTGCCATTAGGTCATCGTGCCCTTGGACAAGAAACGTAGAGTAAGTTACCACAACTTGAAAAAGGTCATGCCTGAGAGAAAAAAATACATTGTTGCGCTTCCTTTTAGAGAGAAACTCACATATCACAATTTAAAGAAATTTTTTCGTGCAGAACATAAAAGAAACATGTATGGTTGCATATCCCAGAATGGTCATGCAACTGACACATTTTGTGGCCTAGAAGAAACACTATGCACTACTACCAATGAAAACCAACAAACACTTTCTACTCATACTTCCCTGCGAAAGAAAAATGCAAGACAAACGTACATGAAACAAATTAAAGACACTCATTCCATTGCGTGTGCAAATTGTGAACAATTTAATTTCTCAAAAAATAGTAAGTCTTTCACGCTTGATTTGCAAGCAGAATACCTCCGCTTGACAATGCATGATAAACCATTTTCTAGTGGCAGAATTTGTCTTCCATGCAAATGGTCGCTTGAAAATGGAAAATTGCCACAATTTGCAACCCCTGAGCAAATAAGATGTAATACACCACTAGCAGATGTAAGTGCACTTACAGAACTCGAGGAGAGACTTGTGTCTCTGCAAATTGCATTTGCACAAATCAGGCCTTCGGGCTATAAACGACCCCATATGGGCTTAACAGGATCGATTATTAGTGTGCCTGTTCAGCTAGATGTTGTGCAAAAAGCCTTGCCACAATTCATTAGCAATACAATGACAACTATTGTGGCTCTGAAAAGACGCTTGCGATAGAAAAATGCCTATCAGACAGGCAAAGTGTGTGTGCATGTTGTTATGAAAGCATTAAAGGAATTATGTTCTAGAGCCCTGAACAAAGCACATAACATTTTTATAAATGAGAACTGGAACAATGTTCTTGCAGAAGAGGATGCCAACTCTGCAGAGACTCTAAAAAATGCTAGTGAATTTGATACAAGTGATGAATCAGAGAATGAAACACCTGCTAAGACATTGGTGCATGGATTCACTGATTCATAGTGCATTCGTGACTTGCAAGACAAGATTGTCGAAATTGCACCTGTTGAGGGGCAGCGTCAACTTGGAATATTCAAGGACAAATTCGCTAAGGAAATGAACTTTCCAACACTCTTCTATGGATATCCACGTGCCATTGACATTACAGAACGATTTAGTTATCATAAAATAGTATGATGGGAGCGGTGACTTCTCTTGTCACATAACAATTTTGTTTTTCAAAACAATGCGCATAATAATAGAGCAAGTTATCTCATGCATGTGGGTCCGAATAAGAAAATGTCAGTTACAAGGAAGAAAGTTGTTGGCCAAGGATGTCAAGTACAAATTAAACCTAGAAAAAATTCTGAAATCTGATATTGGATACATAGATTTCAAAAACATTCGCACCTCTCCTGACTATTTGCAACAAAACAAAAAAACTATTTTTGTAATGATCTGGAAATTGGGCCCACCAACATTTTTCGTCACATTTACAAGTGCATAGAATTGTTGGGATCCATTGGTAGCTGTCGTATCTAACCTGCATAGGAACAGGAAACGTAAAAAATAAACCGATACATTGGAAAACAATCACATTGACTACCTCATAAGAAAATACCCAGTGACATGTACTCGCTACTATAGACATAGAATACATGCTTTGAGACAATTGATATGCCATGATGAAACGTTTTTCAGAAAAATATTGGACTACTTTTTTGTGACTGAATTTTAGAATAGGGGAAATGAACATGACCACGCAATGTTGTGGATAGAGGGTGCACCAATCTATGAAGCTGACAACAACTCAAAGATCGAACAATTTGTGGAGAAATACATAACATGCAACATAGATCATTTAGATCCAGAACTTGCCAAAGTTCATAGACATTACCATACAAGAAGTTGTAGAAAATGAAAAAAACTCTCATTGCAGATATAAATTTCCCATGTCACCAATGAGAGCTACAAGAATCATAGAGCCACTTAGTTTAGAGGACAATGTTGTTGTTGAGAAATCTAAATCCTTGTTCGCATTTCTAGAGAAAGGAGAAATTGACGAGATGATGAGCTTCAATGCGTTCTTGACAGAGCTAAATCTATCAGAAGATGAGTACATCAAATCCATACAATGTACGCTTAAGCAACCGACAATTTTCCTTAAACGAAAACTTTCCCATATTTGGAACAACAGTTTCTCCAAGGACATGTCAGTTATGTGGAAAGAAAATACATATGCGCAGTATGTGCTCAATGCATATGTTGCAGCGTCCTATTGTACCTCATATATGACAAAGGTTGACAAATCTATGACAAGTGCATTCAGAAGAATACGCAAAGAACATGAAAGAAGTCATATTGATGCCATACAAATGATACACACACTTGGCAACACATTGCTTAATCTTCAACAAATGTCTGCTCAGCAAGCAGTTCACATTGCACTTTCCCTGCCCCTCACTTGTAGTTCAAGAAAATGTGTCTTCATAAACACATCTCCACTTGAAAAATGCAAATTTGTGCTTAAACCATTGGTTTTGCTAGAACAAGAGCCTGACAATTCAGAAGACGTGCTATGTCGCTCTATTGTTGATTATTACCTTCAGCGTCCATCTCCTATTAGGCATATCCACTTAGCAAAATCCGTATCGCATTACAAAAAAAATGGTGCTCCCATAACAAAAAGAAAAAAAACCTCTGTGATACGGTTTGTCAAATACAATAAACATTCTGACTATGAAAACTATTGTAGAGAAAATGTTGATGTACCTTATGTTCGATGAAAATGAAGAGACATTAAAACATAACTTCTTTACATGGGAGGCTGCGTATGTTGCCTCTGAGACTATAGTGCACATCAATAAAACTAGATTTACCTACAATGTTAATCCAACATGGGGTGATCTAGAAATTGCAGTTAGTGAGCTAGAAAACCCTAACAATCCCGATGAGACATTCACAAACCGAAAAACAACCAGAACTCCTTGTGAGTCCTATGACTTACAAGAGGATTTGCCTCATCCTTCAGCAGGTGGAGGTGAAAAACATATCAATCTTGGTTTTCAAGTCACAAAACATCCTTTCCTAATTGAAAATAATGAATACCACAGAATAAGACGTCTGTTGAATCGAGAACAACAAAAAATTGTAAAGGACATTACTCTTAAAAAATTCTTGAACATGGACACTCATGTACACTTGTTCCTTACAGGCGGAGCAAGAACATGTAAGACATTCACAGTGAAAGCACTGTTCCAAATGCTTATACAAATCTATGATTCAAACAATTCCTCTGGATCCTATGAAACCAAAGGGCCTAATAGTTGCATAGATAGGAAAAGTTGCATATAATGCATATGGAACAACAATCCACTCTGCATTTTTAATGCCTTTTAACAAGTCACAGTTTCTTCCACTTAGCAAGGAAATGTTGGATACATTGTCTAAGATTTATGAGGAACCCCAACTTTTCTTTATAGATGAAGCATCATTGATTGGAAGTTGGTTCTTGTATTCCATTGACAACCGACTAAGAAGCATAAAACATGTGCACATGAAATACTTTGGAAACATTGACATGATATTCTGTGGGGATCTTTACCAGGCACATCCCATCCAAGATTCGTTGATATTTGAACAACCTATTGTTAACATGGAAATAGTGACGCATGACTTCTAGAGAGAAAATATAAAATGCTTTGAATTGCATACTACAATGCGCCAGACAGATGAAACATTCTTTGCAATTCTAAACAGAATGTGGACAAACAACCAAACATATGATGACTTAACATATATGAATTCGAGGTGCTTGCAGCCTGCACCAACAAACCCAACGTTCCCTTACCTCTTCTACACAAATAAGGATATTGGAATGCATAACAACCATATTCTATTGCTCATGCCTGGCGATGATATCATCATTAATTCAATTGACCTGGAAGAAGACAACCATGGAAATGTGCCACATCATGAACATACAGCCACTCTACCTTTGCAACTTGTCCTCGAATTAGAAATGTTGGTTGAAATATATGCCTGTAACTATGATTCACAGGATGGCTTGGTCAATGGTGCAGATGGAATAATCAAAGGCTATACGAAAACATAAAAACTTGATGTCCTTTGGATTAAGTTCCATGAACCGCATATAGGCAAGCGACAAGCAAGCAAGTTGTCTTATCTATATAATTCAAACACTGGAAGCGGTTGGACACCTATTCTGCAAATATCAAAGCCAGTATCGACATCAACAAAGACATGTCGACTGAAAATTTGAAAATAGTTTTTGATTAAACTTGCATGTGCACGTACAGTCCACAGATCACAAGGACTAACACTTGATAATGTTGCATTTCAGCCTGCTGGAATTTAGATACATGGACTTGTATACACAACACTGTCCCTTGTCAGAATCATAGAGTCCTTATATTTACTAAGTCCTCTTACAAAAGATAACTTCAAAGTCAAACAGAAAGTTGATATTGAAATGGAATGACTAAGGACCACTGCAAAATGGCAACTACACTATGATTATCAATTAATACAAACAAATTCATCTGTATCAATTCTCTCGCTTAACACACGCAACTTAAATGCACACATGGATGACATACTCAATGACTATGATACAATGCAATCCAATATTCTGTGCTTGTAGGAAACATACATGGCATTATGCATGTAGAGCAAAGAATTCCCAAATCACAATTGCATATCAAGTTACATTACACATGGGGTGATGATATTGGTGAAAAAACATGTACCAATTTTGGAGCATATACATATCGAAGAAAAGAATGTTGAGCTGGTGCTTGCAAAAATTTTTTTCTATGAAACAAAAATTGTGATACTGAATCTATATGTTGCTCCCCATGCATCATTCTTCAACATAGTAGATTTTATTTCCAATGCATTGGACCATTTCCATTTGAACGGACCCATTGTGCTTGTAGGAGACTTCAATATTGACATGCTACAAAAGAATGGCAGAACAAAAGAATTGGAAAATTACATGTGCAAATACAGTCTTCGCTTTCTTTTGCACGACACAAGCCATCTGCAAAACATACTTATTGACCATGTGTGGTCAAATGTGCCCATTCCTCAATACAATATGTTTATCTTAGACACATATTGGTCTAATCACGATACAATTGGTATTGCACTTGAATTATGATATATACATAAAACATTTTGCAAAGTCATATTTCTATATTTCAAAGCATATTTGTATAGGTTGTTGCAAAAAAAAAAAAAAATTATCCATCTTCTTAGTTTTCCCTGATTTGTACACATACTGGTCTGGTCACCATACACTTGGTGTTGTACTTGAATTATAAAGTATACATTATTCAAAAGAAACAAAAAAGGCACATCCTTCTAAAAGTTATTTGTTACTCTATTCATCTTATTCTATTTTTTTTAGTATATGTACATAGTACTTGCCTTTTTGTTTACATGTTAACTTGTGTTCATATTCCTTCTGTTTTCTACTTTTGTTCATAGAAACAAAATGGAAAACTAGATGCCGCAAAGATGTATAGGAATCCATGCAAAGGTGTGTTTTTACTGCCTGTGTTCCATATTAAATAGTTTTTCGTTTACTCTGTCTCTAATTGTTGAACTCGTTTGCAGCTGCGTTTTTTTTTTTTTTTTTTTTTTGTGCCTCCTTCGACACTCGATATCTTCCTCTACATTCACTTGTCTTCGTTTGTGTAATACATATTCAATGTTGAGCTCGCTAGTTATGGACTCCACCTGTCAATTTCTATATCGCAGAACTCTTATAGTTGTTTGGAGGACACAGAACAATATAAGTACAATGTTGAGCCACCTAGCCCACAAGTCCGCTTGTCAATTTGTATATCGCACAACTCTGGCTATTTGCAGGACACAGAATATTAGAGGCCCAGTTTAGAGCCCACCAGCCCACAAGTCTGCGATCCAAAAAAGTGGCTAAGTATGGAATAAGGGATCTGTACATGTTCTATAACATGTCATGTCCATACTTTATAAAAGTACATATTTAGTATGTATTGATCATTTCTCAGAGCCCGCCAACCGTGGAGTCTATCTCTCAATTTTTATATCGTGGAACTCAATAGAAGTACAATGTTGAACCAGCCAACCCGCAAGTTTGCTTGTCAATTTGTATATCGTGCAAGTCTGGGTGTTATTTGCAGGACACAGAACATTATAGGCCCAGTTTAGAGCCTGCAAGTCCACTTGTCAATTTGTATATCGCACAACTCTGGGTGTTATTTGCAAGACACAGAACATTATAGGCCTAATTTACAGTCTGCAAGTCCGCAATCCAAAAAAGTGGATAAGTATGGAATAAGGGATCTATGCATATTTACTATGTATTGCTCGTTTCTGGGAGCCCGCCAGCACTGGAGTCCGTCTGTCAATTTCTATATCACGAAAATCAGTGGAGGTACAATGTTGATCCAGCCAGCCCGCAAGTTCGCTTGTCAATTTGTATATTGCGGAATTGTGGGTGTTATTTGTAAAGCACGGAACAATAGAGGCCCATTTTTTATCCCGCCAGCCCGAGAACCCACAATCCAAAAAGTGTACATGCTCTATAAAATCTCAGCCACCCCGCACGTTCGCTTGTCAATTTGTATCTCACGGAAATCTAGGTGCTATTTGTAGAACACGGAATAATAGACGCCTATTTTTTTAGCCCGCCAACCCGAGAGCCTGCGATCCACAAAGTGGGCAAGTATGGGATGTGATATCCGTACATGCTCTATAAATTCTCATGTACATACTTTATAAAGGTACATATTTAGTTTTTCCTGGTTTGTACACATACTGGTCTGGTCACCACACAATTGTTGTTGCACATGGATTATGGAATATGCACTACGAGTATGACCGGTCCCTTTCGTTTCCTTAGCCAATTTTATGCTCGTGGCTTCCCCGGTACACGTTATCGAACTCTCGCTCCCCGTGTTCTGATTGTGCATCTTGCATCCAAAATTTGGTAATCCATGTCTATGGTCACGAGTTCCTAGATGACGGAGTGGAATATTTCATGTCCATCTATATCTCTACATCATGAGTCCAACCGAACGTCGTTCGTTTTCATAGTTTTCGATTTTTATGGCTACAGTGTCTTTTGTGGGCGCCATCCAGCTCTCATGCCCTGTCTGCACGATATACATCTAGTGCCCGAAACTTCGGTGATCTACAATTGGACCCGGACTCGAATCTTGCGACTCATTTGCTAATTTTCTTTAATTTAACTGTACAATATCAATATTTACTATTAATAATTTAGTACTTTAAAATAATTTTTTAGATAATGTTAGCTATATAACATATATGTTATATCTTATACATGTAGACAATCGCAATCTTGAACCCGCCAGTCTTGGAGTCCGTCTTTCAATTTTTGTATCACAGAACTCCCAGTGTTGCGTGGAGGACATGGACCAATAGAAGTGCAATGTTGAGCGAGCCAACCCGATGTCTGCCTATCAATTTGTATATTGCAGAACTCTGGGTGTTATTTGTAGGACACAGAACAATAGAGAGCCAATTTTCAGCTCGCTTGGTCGAGAACCCACAATCCAAAAAGTGGCCAAGTATGGAATGAGGGATCTGTGCATGCTCTATAAAATCTGATATCCATACTTTATAAAAGTACATATTTACTATGGATTACTCGTTCCTCAAAAAAATTCTAGGTTTGGAACTGGCAGATACACGTGTTCAGATTTCTAGTTACTTTTATATTGCCAGCCTGACCGTCTGCTTTCCCATTTCATATTGTACATATTACATTAATGTCTAATACATATTCAATTTTGAGCGCGCCACTCGTGGAGTTCGTCTGTCAATTTAGAGCCCTCCAACCCGATAACCTGCGATACATATTACATGTAATCTGTAATACATATTCAATTATGTCTGTGGATTTGTATATTGCGGAACTTTGAATGTTGTTTGGAAGACAGGGGACAATAGAAGTGCAATGTTGAGCCAGCCAGCCGACAAGTCCACGATCCAAAAAAGTGGCTAAGTATGGAATAAGGGATTTGTACATACTCTATAAAATGTCATGTCCCTAGTTTATAAAAGTACATATAATAGAAGTGCAATGTTGAGCGAGCCAACCCGATGTCCACCTATCAATTTGTATATCGTGGAACTCTGGGTACTATTTGTAGGACACGGAACAATAGAGACCCAATTTTCAGCCCGCCAAGACGAGAACCCGCAATCCAAAAACTGGCTAAGTATGGAATGAGGGATCCCTGCATGCTCTATAAAATTTGATATCCATACTTTATAAAAGTACATATTTACTATGGATTACTCGTTCCTCAGAAAATTTCTAGGTCCAGAACTGGCAGATACACGTGTTCAGATTTCCAGTTACTTTTATATTGCCAGCTCGATCGTCCGCTTGCCCGTTTCATATTGTACATATTACATGTAATATGTATTACACATTACATGCAATGTCTAATACATATTCAATTTTGAGCCTGCCACTTGTGGAGTCCATCTGTCAATTTAGAGCCCACCACTCGTGGAGTCCATCTGTCAATTTAGATCCCGCTAGCCTGATAACCTGCGATACATATTACATGTAATGTGTAATACATATTCAATTTCATCTGTGGATTTGTATATCGCGGAACTCCAAATTTTGTTTGTAGGACATGAGACAATAGAAGTGCAATGTTGGCCCAGCCAGCCCGCAAGTCCGTGATCCAAAAAAGTGGCTAAGTATGGAATAAGGGATCTGTAGATACTCTATAAAATATCATTTCCATAGTTTATAAAAGTACATATTTAGTATGCATTGCTCCTTTCTCAGAGCCCACCAGCGCTAGAGTCCATTTGTGAATTTATATATCGCGGAATTCAATAGAAGTACAATGTTGAGCCAGCCAGCCCGCAAGTCCACTTGTAAATTTGTATATCCCAGAATTCTGGGTGCTATTTGTAACGCATGGAACAATAGAGGCCCATTTTTTTAGCCCGCCAGGCCGAGAACCCGCGATCCAAAAAGTGTACATGCTCTATAAAATCTCAGCCAAACCATAAGTCCACCTATCAATTTCTATATTGCGGAACTCTGAGTACTATTTGTAGGACATGGAACAATAGAGGCCTATTTTTTAGCCCGAGAACCCGCGATCCACAAAGTGGCCAAGTTTGGAATGTGATATCCGTACATGCTCTATAAAATCTGATGCCCTATTTTTTTCCCCTGGTTTCTACACATACTGTTCTGGTCACAACACAGTTGGTGTTGCACATGAATTATGAAATATGTAGCAAGAGTCCGACCGACTGCTTTGGTTTCCTTAGCCAATTTTATGCCCACGGGTTCCCTGCTATGTGTTATCGAACTCTTATTCCCCGTGCTCTGAGTGTACATCTTGCATCCAAAACTTGGATATCCATGTCTATGCTCATGGATTCCTAGACGACGGAGTGCCAAATTTCATGTCCATCTATATCTCTACATCACGAGTTCAACCTACCGCCATTCGTTTTCATAGTTCACGAATTTTATGGCCACAGGTTCCTTTGTGGGCGTCATTCAGCTATCAAACCCCATGTGCCTGGTATACATCTTGCACCCGAAACTTCGATGATCTACAATTGGACCCGAACTTGAAGCTTACGACTCATTTGATAACTTTGATTAATTAAATTGTAGAATATCAATATTTAATATTAATAATTTAGTACTTGAAAATAATGTTTTTAGATAATGTTTATATATGTGTGTGTGTGTGTGTGTGTGTGTGTGTCTTGTTTCTAAATCTTTAATGCTACCAAATCATCATGCAGGCACCGTGTAAATTGTCATTGATGGGTGCAAGGCTCGAGAAGATCTACCATTAATGCACTCTAAACCAATATTTGCGGAAGCTTTTCTTATCCCTTCCCAGTGTTAATTTCAAATACCATGGAATGTCATTCGCACGCCGTCAGCTTGGTTCGTTCACGAAACCTCCAATCCTTAAATTTTCTTCGTCATAACCGCCACCTTTGCACTTCTAAGTATGCAATAATTAAGCTTTACTTCTAACAACTCACCGTACAACATGCATAGAGATTGTCATTAATGAGCAAAGAGATCGAGGAGATTTTCCATTCGCACGCATTGAACCAAAATTTCTGGGGGGTTATATTATCCCCTCCATTTGTTCATTTCAAGCAATGTCTGGAGCAAACCATCGTTTTCATAAACTACTAGCAACACCTCCACAACAATTCTGTACAGATACAGTGAACATCTTCGGACCTGAGGACCAGAACCACCATAGTAACAAAGCATCACTCCAACAACCTACCATAGTAACAAAGCAACCCAAAGTTCTTCAAACAAATGAGGTTCATCCTAAAATTGATAGCTCTCACAAGCTTCTCATGGAGAAGAAGGGAAAAATAATTGTAGGGGAGGCGAACGAGCCCGAAATTGAGAGTGAAAACATGGATCTTGACACTGATCTGGATATCATATTCTGCAACCTTGAACAGTCGGGAGACGCGATTCACCATAGCTACCCAATGGATATAGTTGATGCTGAAATTTTTGGCAAATATGAATCCTTTGTATTCCAGAGTGTTGTTTTTGAAAGCGAAACTAAAAAATTAATTATTGAAAAAAGAGATGTAAAAAATAAGAAAAGAAAACATTGTTCAGAACTTGACCTTGTCAATATGAAGGCATCCAAAATCTTTGAACTTGACATGGAAACCGAAGATGCTCTTCATGATTCCATTGGAGTCATTGAGGCCAAGGATGCCAGACTAAAGGACAGGATCAAGGAATTAGAGGAAGCTTTGTTTCCTATGCGATTGCTTGGCAGTCCTTTGGAAATAGTCATGCCTGCAACTCCCTGCACGCCTGCACCAAACCTAAAAGGCTCCTCCAGCTTCCTCACATCGTGTAGAGAATATGTGGAGAAAAATACCAACAAAAGAATGGAATTGATTACTAAGGCCTAGAAAACATCACAAAATATGGAATCCTTGGGAAGTAGGGCACATAACTTGCTCGAACTTCTGCAGACATATTTAAAAAATGAAGAAACTTTCTATTTGCACATGGTCATTCCTTTTTCCTTTCATGTCAACAACATGGCAGACACAACAAGAAGACAACATGACCTCCCATCCAAAAAACGACTCACTCAATTAGAAGCATGTTGGAAAGAGAAGGTGAAGAACCTGTATCTGATCGTCCAATCATGTGAGCAAGCAATATCAAAGAAATAAACATTATTCACGAAGCTCACCAAAATAGAATTAGCCGGAAGGACCAACGACTTCCAAGACCCCAGCTTAATCGTCAACTCGTTGGCGTTAACCAAGCAAGCTTTCGCTAACCAAGTTGATAATTTTAAGGCGTTGTCTTTAGAAAAATTTTACAGGATTCTTGAATATCATGAAGAACAAGTGGACAATTGGCTAGTCCGTTATTCGGTACAGAATGGAGACATTCATCAGGCTCTGTGTAATATTTGTATTGATCTAAGAAAATTAGAAAATGAACTTTTCAACATTAAAATCTGAAATGACATCAACGTCGCCCCCTTGAGAAGCTACATTGAAGAGAACTTGAAGCAGGTCGCCGACGAAATCCAACAGGAAAAGGCATCAACAAGAAAATAACAAAAATACTTATATGGAACATCACTATACATACTTTGTTTATCAATCCAGTTATTCAAGCGGGTTTGAGACGAAAACCAACAGGAAAAGGCATTAGCAAACAAATACCAAAAATACTTATATGTACCATCGTCGTAAGTCTATACTTATAGTCCTTTCTTTATCAATCCAATTATTCCACTTTTTCTGAATAGAAATCTATAGCCAAAGACTGATATCTTCCCATTTCTACTTTTCAGGTATTACACTCTACCGTCTCCCACTTCTTCTTTCCACAGTCCTATTTCTTGTACATATTTCTCTTATGGTCTGCAGGAGCCCCAATCCCAGTCTATATGATAAACACATTTAAATTTCCAGGAATATGTAGCAAACTATTGTTTTTTTATATATTCAAAATAAAACTATTCTTTTGTCTCCTTATATATTAATGTGCTCCTAGATTTTCATCTTCAGCTATGCTGAATGTCAAGACATTCTGTTTATTTTATTTCAATTCACTTTTTTCTGATGCATATATTTTTTTGCTTCGTCATTTTCAAAATTAAATTTGAGATAAATCACTCATTCAAATTTGAGATATCGTATTTTTAAATTTCCAAGAATATGTAACACGCTTTTTAATTTTTTATATAAATGTCATAAAATTGTGTTCAATATTTTTTTTCTACTCACACATATAGAGAGTATGTCATTTCTTGCATCTTTACCACCTGTCCTTCATACTGCTTTCCACATCTGCACTGCAATTTCAAGGGCCAAGTCCAATTGTGCTATTACATCAACACGAGGCGCTTAAAATTCAAATAGTCTGCAAGTTCACTTGTCAATTTGTATATCGTGGAACTCTGGGTGCTATTTGTAGGGCAGAGAACAACAGAGCCCAATTTTTGAGCCCGCCAGCCCGATAACCCGCAATCCAAAAAGTTCCTAAGTATGGAATGAAGACTCTGTGCATGCTCTATAAAATCTCATGTCCATACTTTATAAAAGTACATATTTGGTATCTATAAAAGTTAATATGTACTTTATAAAAGTACATATTTCGTATGTATAATTTATGGTGTCTAGGAACCTATACTTTGATAAACTTCAATTTCGTTTCTATCCAGGAGGCCTTGTTTTAAAGAAAACTAATTCGTCAATGCTAATTTAAAGAAAATGAACCTATGTAACAGACGTTACTACTATTCTATTGTATGCTAAATTTTTTGTGTCCAAGAACCTTTTAAATGTAATACTATTGTACATTTTTTGTCCACGCTCTTTTTAAATCTTGCATGTTCTATCAAACTTAGATACTAGGAACCTTCATTGATGGAGCAGACATTAATAATTTCTGATAAATTTCAAATAAAACTAATTCGGGAATACTAAATTCTGCATGGATACCACATGTACTGCAACTTGCAACCCACGTGTCTGTACACGGTCAC
>JZKD02S1663381.1:114163-128809 GCA_000966675.3 Picea glauca
TTATCTTTTACTCCTTTCCTTTTCCTTTCTTAAGTCAACTTAAAAATATAACTTTTAACTTCTTGACTTTTTCCCCCCTTTAGTGTGAGACTATGACCTAGTGGGGGTGCCCAGGACACTGAGTCTCCTCATTACCTCTCTAAGAGGTGGGGGACATTACAGAATATCCATTGAGTGGACGTGCATGTGGACGAGCATAGGTGCAGGTGATCCTAGTGGTTGAGCACTAGTGAAGAATTGGTTCTTCTATGTAATGCAGTGAGCCAAAGTTATGGACATCTCTATGGATGTGCCCCTAGTGGATGAGCACTAGTGGGTGTATAAGATCCCTTGCTATATTGTTCAAGAGTCAGACTTTCCTGTAACCCTAATTGTAATGTAAAGGGTATAGGTCGGCCCCACCTTAATGTGACTAGTAATTAATGTAAAAGATGATTAATCTGGTTAATATTAATTATATTATAAGCTAGTGAGGTCGGCCCTATTGTGCCAATAGACACTATTGTTGACAAGTTCAGTTTAGTATAAGTAAAGGTAAATTCCCCATTGATGAATCATATCTTTCACATGAGTTTGGAAATTTCAGTAAGTACATCTTCTTGGGAAAAGTGTGCACCTCTCTTGGGCTCTAGTCTTCTAGGGTTTGAGCACCCTCTTGTGTGCTAAGTCTTATTGATGATGAAGGTATTTCTCTTGAAGAATATAGCAAAGGATTTGGTTGGGTTTTCTTCCCTTGTTGAGAAGGGTTTCCCAGGATACTTCTTGTGTTCTTGTTCATGGTGTTTCTTCTTGTGATCTTGGTTGTTGCAACATTATTGTTTATGGTTAAGACAAATGCAAAATTGAAATGAACTACATGCTTAACCTAGCTTATTGAAAAATCAACATTGACACCCTATTTCATATTCCATCTCCTTCAAAAGCCTATATGTGACATCCAGAACAATTATGAACAATATACAATTCATATGCTTATTTAGTCGTTATGATGTTCATGTACACATGCTTGCATCAAAAAAAGTTGGACGAGTGACATGGGCATGAGTAGTCAATCATCACAAACATCAATAGAACGATAAGGCCAAAGGTAAAGATTCATACATTGTGCTCTTGCTATGTTTACCAAAAAAATATTCCGAGCTATTTATTCATCTATGCCATGATAAATATGTTGATGTCATCTGCAACACATGCTTTGTAATTCACAAGAAGTATCGACGAGCGCAAGTGAAATGCCCAACATAGTGCTTGCTCTGGAGAGTAAGAAGTATGGTTACAAAACTCTAACCTAAATACTTCATCCAAGTTGTGTGTCTACTTGTATATTTATGCCCAAAAAAAATGATGTAGAGTGCCATTCACATTACTTTTTCTGTTCAAAAAATGTCACCATGCTCAAACTTGGAACGCCCAATATACTATCGATAGAAGGCTTCAACAACCGTCGAACTGGACAAGTGTTCGTCGGGGACATAATGGTCATGTATAGCACCTACTTAGACAAGGAAAACAAAACTAGATGCATTGTGCATGCTAACATAACAGACAACGAAGCCATGATGACAGTCACATTGACTATCCCTACGCAACTTGTCTAGAAACATGCAGAAAATATATTGCCGGGTAATGGGATATCCTTTACAAATTTTAATATATTGTTGAAAACAATATATGACCATGGTGATTGTGATCAAATTATATCGCTCAATGAAACAAGTATTGTGAAAAAAATTCCCGCAATTTGTTCAGAATATTGTTTCGTAACGGACACAAAAATCAGCCAACTTACATAGAGCGACCACACTTACCCAATCGGAACCATTGGTGCAGTTGTCACGCTCGCGAGAAAATTTGGCTCACAGCACATTCTCCATATAAAATATGGAGATTCAGACAACAACAAGGCAATGGTGTCGTTCTCCATATCTAGTTTTGTTCTTTACTTTCACATGCTCATATATCTCAGTTATGTTACACGACTATTACATTGTTCGACACCTATTCAAATGTGTTTTCCTCAATGGAACAACAATTGCATAAAGGGAAATTTCCACTTGTGCTCTTCAAAAATATAACAAAGAAAAGAAATGTTAAAGAAAGGATCTTTCGCACAACCCAAGCAACATTTGTAACATAATTGCGAACAGATATAGTTCAGGATCTCAAGAAACTAACTAGCTCGACAACTGTTGTGCGTATACATCTACAATTCCATCCACACTTTGCTCATAAAAATTACCTTGAACAATTTTCTGCATCTTTTTTGTTGTGCAGTTGTATATTATATTGTTCAATATATTAACTACTATGCTCGTGTGCGCAGGTTGAGGGTGTTTTGGTTGCATTGAATGCGTACTCGACCCTCTTCGAGCATGTATGTGCCAAATGCAAATCTCTTGCTTTTGCCTCTGCTTTCATAAATGATGGCACAATTGATTACCTACGATGCAGTAAAAATTCCCCTTGCATATATAGACATTGCCTCAATGTTGTCATCTGAACCCTCCGCAACACAATTGTACATTGTACAATTAGACAACCTCTGTTACAAGATGTGCTTCATGGGTTAGCATAATTGCCATATGAAGTATACCTACAAAAAAAGGAAAACAATGTCTACATGTTACGCGACTTTCGCGTCCATAGCAAATTTACATTAAATGAGGACAATGGCATACTGCATATCAGCTGAACCAAAAAAAAAAAAAAAATCATATCAAGCATTAACATGAAACAAAACAATCTCATATGTATCTGTCCATGCTACCTAATGAGGATATGAATAGAGTTTTGCAGTGCCATGGAAAATTGAATTGGAAGCACATAATATTGTTCAATCCAGGAATGAGAAGCATGAGGACAAACCTCATACAAAGTACCCAACTATGAATAAATCAGGTCCATCCTTTGAGCCATCAAAATGGCTTGCTCCTCTAAACGGAACCATCGGGAATTTTCAATAATATTGCAAATTTGGCATTGTTCGAACTCCATTAAGTTAAATGCTGACACTCTTTTCCAGAACTAGTAATGTTAGAAAATTGTCAGGTCAATGTGATCTTGGTTCATAGTACTATTAGAAGCAAATGCTCATAGTGAATTTGGTTCATGGTAATATATTAATCGAAAAATTTCTTGGTGCCCATTTGGGGATTTGGTTATAGATGGGATACAGTGCCCAATATCCAATGATTTTGTCTTATCTTGTGTTTGACACACTTTTTTTCATGTGCTTTCATGTTGTAGTTCAAGATTCTCATGGGCCTTGTTTTTGAATTATGGATGGATGATACATTTGTGATCTTAGTGGTTTTTATATGATCTTAAAGAATATACAAGACCTGCTTTGCATTTTTTTTTTTGTAAGTTAGAGTTTGTATTGAATCCTGTCAAAAACAGTTACAACTGTCGATAGTTCCAAATCCTACTTGGCAGTGGTGCCCTTCTGGGAAACCACCGCTACCACTTGTCCAAAAAATAGGAATGTAACATGCAAAAAGAGACTTCGATGCCATGTAGGGCGAGGTGTTGATTACTAGACTGAAACAGAAAGAAAAAATGTAGACCAACCTCCCATGGCTACCGGGAAATGAAAGAAGATAGACACCTAAAACTGGAAATAACTTACAACCCTGGACCGAGCCTTGGCCTACCGTAACCCTGACACTCTTGTGCTTTTCCGCTATCGTGGTCTGTGATATCTTTCTGGAGGTCCTGAAGGAAGGACATCAAAATGTCCACACGGCTCCGGTGTTCTGCGTCCTTTCTCTACAGATCAAGAATAGCTTACTTAACCTCCCCCAGACCCTTTTTGAGGTCGCTCGATGAGTCCATGATCATTGCTCGATCTTCGCATCTATCACAAATGGGGGGGACAACAGAGAATCAAAAGAGGAGGAAGGAGAAAAAATGGGAGCGGAGGTGGTATGGGGGTGGCGAATGGGAGAAGGAGGAGGTGGAGGCTAGCGAGGAGGGGAAGGTGGAGGAGGTGAGAAACCCAACGAGTTGTCGAGGGTATCAAACCACTCAATTCTGCAAGTGTAGGGGTTAGAGAGTGGGGAGAGGTCAGGGTTGGTCTCACGGAGTGGAGGTGCGGGGATAGGAACAGCGACAGGAGCCAAGAAAGGCAGGTTTTCAGCTTCAGGAGGAGGGTCATGGGTGGGTGGCTCCCTACCCCTGGTCGCATACCAGGCGACTCCTCTTTTGGCCTTGCCTCTAAAGTGGGGCATGGAGGTAGCAAGCGATGACCTGGGACAAAGGACACAGAGGATCAACAGACCCTGAGAAGAGATGCACAAGGCTGGAGTCCTTGTATCCAAGTGGAGGTCGCACCAGAGGAAAGGCATGATACTGGATAAAATGAGAACCAGGGATAGCTGGTCATGGAAACGGTGAGGGGGAGAATGAGGTTCAGTGCACTCGAGCTCGGCCTTAGGAAATTTAGTGTGAACTAGTGGAAGCGACTAAGAGAGCATCCTGCATGACGCCATGATAACTCTCACGCTATAGATCTTTCAAATCGTGCGGTAGGCTGGCTGCGACTAAAGTTTGGAGAGTGACGGTGGATGTTTTAAATCCATGGGGTGACGGAAGTGGGGGGGCAGGTTTGATCGGGCACCAGGTGGCCTCCCCGTGGTCTGTCCACATGTTGATCTCAGAAGCACCCCATCCTGGGGGACCTACTTTATATTTTAATGTAAGCTATGCGAAGCAAATGTAATATGTAGTTCATTTTAGCACTTTTACTTTATCGATGAAATTACCAAAATTCATCTTCAGAAATATTTTGAAATAAAAGTATATATGTTGTGTGAAGTCCAATGGAACTATGATATCAACCACATAAAATTAAAATTAAAATTCATCATTGTTATACTTACAGTGAGTTAACATTACAATAATTTTACTTGAACATCCCAAAATTGATTTTTCTGTAGCTTTTCCATGCTTCTCTTATGAAAACACATCCTGGAAAGTATAACCATGACTCACTTTCTCTATTCCTTGATTGAAGAGCCTATTCACCTGTCTAATGCACTTCATAGTTACTATTAGGACCATCAATAAGACCAATTCCCGCTTCCAAAAATTTCCCTCCCCTTTCTTTTTTCCCTCTACTTTCCCTTTCTAGTTACTTAGTCCTTTTTCGGAAAATGTCTAAGTGCGCGGGTTGGCGAATTCACGTGTTCAGATTTCCACTGATGCTTTTATATCACGAGTCTGACTGACCGCTTCCCCATTCCATACTCAACAAATTTTTCGATAGTGGGTTCACCCCTAAGCGGGCTCAACATTGCACTTCCATTGTTTCGCCCCTACAAACAGCACCCGAACTTCCCCGATATACAAATTGACAACCAAATTCCCCTTTCTTTTTCTCCTTTACTTTCCCTTTCTTGTTACTTAGTTGTTTTTTTTAATATGTCTCATGCTTTTATATCACGAGTTCGATTGACCGCTTCCCCATTCCATACTTTTCCACTATTTCCATCATCGGTTCCCGGGCAAGCTTCCTCAACATTGCACTTCCATTGTTCTGCGACCTACAAACAACACCCGAAGTTCCATGATATACTAATTGAATGTCGAAGTCCATCATTATGCCCTATTTCGTGTTACACATTTTTCAGTCAAAAGTTCGAAGACACGAAATTTGACCATCGGGCCCTCACGTCTCTTGAGTATAACTTGTGACCCTGTTTTGAAGCTCAAACAACAACTTTCCATACTTGGCCATTTCTTGGAATCTCTTTCGTGGGTTTGCGGGTTCACAAAATGTTCAATGCTTAATCTCTCTTTGCCATCCCCGCCACCTTCTCACTTCTTTCTAGATATGTAATTATTAATATTTAATATTAATAGCTTGTCATGCAGGAACCATTAATATTGTCATTAATGTCCGAAAGGCTAGAGGAGATATTTCATTAATACGAAATAAACCAAGATTTGTGGAGGGTTGTATTATCCCTTCCGAGTGTTCATTTCAAGCATCATGGAATATCTTTCATGCGTCATCTGGTTGGCGGCTTTACGAAATCTCCAATCTTTGATCGCTCTTCGTCGTCACCGCCACCTTCGCACTTTTTTATAAGTATGCAATTAGTAAGATTTAATGGTAACAGTTCCTGTAGGAACCATAGAAATTGTCATTAATCAGTGAAATGCTCAAGGACATCTCCCATTGATACGCATTAAACCAAGATTTGCAGAGGGTTATATCATCCCTTCCAAATGTTCATTTCAAATATCATCTCGAGAAAACAGACGTTCTCGTTAACTTATGGAAGCAATTCAACAACAGTTCTGTCCAGATACAGTAAACACCTTTGGGTAAGATGACTAGAACTTCCAGTGGTCCAGGGCATATTCTTACTACTCATCTCCTTCTGCCCAAAAGCAAAGAAGGATATGGCCCCTTGTTGCACCAAGAAATATATTTCAAGCCAAAGAATTCCAAGGCAACCCCCCCTACGTTGATGGCTGGTGTAGAGGATGATGCGGTTGATTTCAAGCCGGAAGAAGATGATCTGATGGATGATGATACGACGATGGATGATGGAAATGCAGACGTTGTTCCACTCCTGCGCCCAAATTGAAATCCACCATAACGAGGGGCACTTCCCAGCTCGACGATGGCGGCCCTAACAAGACCAAAGGAAGGGGTTTCAGAAAACAAACCGACGTTGAATGCAATAGCTGCTTTGCAGCTCGAGAGTTTGAGTCTCTCGACTCAGATGGTGGTCCTTGCCCTTAGAGATGTATCCTTTCCTTTCATTTTTAGGGTTTTGGATTGGGTTTGGATTTGTCCCTGGTGCAAGCTATGTCCCTAAAGTCTTTGACTTTAAGGAAATGGTCTCTTAGTGCGTCGAGATATATATTTCAAGCCAAATAAATATTCAATTATGAGACCACTCTCCTGTTCTCTGGATATACAATTAACATCTTAGGGGGTGAGGACCATAACTCCCAGTGGTGCAAGGCATATTTCTACTACTCATCCCCTTCCACCCAGAATGAAGCAATTTGGACCTATGGAATTGCCCATGCAACCTGTGTCCCTGAAGTCTTTGCATATAAGGAGGCGGTCTCTTGGTCCCCTTCCACCCAGAACGAAGTAATTTGGACCTCTGGAATTGCTTGTGCAAGTTGTGTCCCTAAAGTCTTTGACTATAAGGAGGTGGTCTCTTGGTGTGTCCTCACTTTCAATTTCGGGCTCTTTTGCATGCCCTAGAACATTTTTTCTCTTATTCCTCACAAGAAGCTTGTGATAACTATCAATTTTACCGCGAGGAGGGTTCTTATATCCTCCTGCATTTGAAGAATTTTGGGTTGCTTTCTTACTGGGGTGGATCGTTGGAGCGATGCTCCGGGATGTCATACTCTTGGCAGTGGTAGTTGGGGATTGGACACTCTTCTCACTGGGGCCTTTTCCCTGTTGTTTGTACAAATCAGTGGTGATTTGCAATGTCTCTAGGTCGCCAGTGTCAGGAGTAGGAGTGTTGTTGACTTGTTTCAAGCCAAAGAATTATTCCATTGCGTAACCACTCTCTTGTTTCTTTGTCACCTTAGGTCTTCCGCAAGATGTTGAGATTTTCACAGCCAACATTGACCTTCATAGGAGAAGACCGCAAGGAGTTCCTAAAAAATCATGATAATTAGTTTTGTATGCATGTTCAAGAGCTTGTCGATGGCTCCTGCATATTGTCGCACTAGATGAACAACACATAATTGTATCCATGTTTGTTTGTTTTTTGTAACTCCTCTACCTGTATTTATGACAAATATGTTCAATGCTTCGGTGAAAATAACTTAGTCCAATGTCTATGGATAAATATATATTACCCACTATTTTTTTTATAGAAAATTGCCTTGGAATCTTGGTTGGTGCTTCTTTGCTGGATTTAACACCTCTTCTCATTTGCATGGTTCGATAGTCTTGTAATTATTAAATATTGTATTGAATCAAGTAATTTGATCAATTATGGAGCATTGAACAATTATATGACAATGCATTTTGTCGATCACATGAGGCTTCTATGGAAACATAAATGAATTTCACACAATTTCAAACCAACATTCAATTCCATTCGTAATGCAGATAGAACATAGCAACATTAATTCACAATGGGGGAGTTGGGGCCCCGCCCAAGAAGTTTCATTCTCATCTCAACCTTGTTGAGGGAACGATCTCTTATTTCCCTCTCGCTTCCTTGATTCCTTTACTCCAAAAGGAAACATTTTATTGGTTGTCCATCTCGTGGCCTCTATTTGAACACTTGTACTTTATTAATGAAATTACAAAATTTCTTCTTCGCAAATATTTTGAAAAAAAAATGATATATGCTAGTTGAATTCAAATGGGGCTATGAAATCAACCACAATATTAAAATTCAAGTTCGTCGTTGTTCTATTTATGGTCAAGTTGACAGTACAATAAGTTTATTTCTAGATATGCAATTATTAAGCTTTAATGCTAACAACTCATCATCCAGGAAGTTTAATACTTAAAATAATATTTCAAGGCATTAAACAATGTATGAAGAACACAATTACTCCCACAAGTTGCAATAAAAACAAATCTTCAACAAAGCATTTGCTCACACCCTTTTTAATGATACAAGCACAATAGAAAACGAGTAAGTGGATAAAATATTGGACTAGAAAATGATGATTTTGCAACAATGGGGTTTGTTTGAAACCAACTCCCTCTTACGGAAATTGCCCTTCGCTTTTCTATTTTCCCACTCTCTTTTATCCCCTTCTTTTCCCTCTTCTATACTTAACCAAATTCCCCTTTCTTTTTTCCCTCTACTTTCTCTTTCTCGTTACTTAGTCATTTTTTCCGAAAATGTCTAATTGCATGGGTTGGTGGACTCACAAGTTCACATTTGCACTCATGCTTTTATATCTCGACTTCAACCAACCGCTTCCCCGTTCCATACCTAGCCACTTCGATCATGGATTCCTGGGTAGGCGAGCTCTAGATTCCACTTCCCTTGTTTCGTGACCTACAAACAACACCCAAACTTCCACGATATACAAAATGATTGTCGGACTCCAACATCATCCCCTCTTCTGTGTTACACATTTTGCACTCAAAAGTTTTGAGACATATAATTTGACTTTCGGGGCCTCGCGTCTCCCAGGGAACCCTTGCCACCCTATTTTGAAGCATGTCCAACCGCTTTCCATACTTTGTCATTTCTTGGAATCTCTTTCGCAGATCATCGGGTTCATGAAATCTCCAATTCCTAATCGTTGTTTCCTGTGCCTGCCACGTTCACACTTCTTTCCAAGTATGCAATAACTGAGGTTTAATGCTAATGGTTCATCATGCAACAACCGTAAATATTGTCATTAATGAGCAAAATACTCGAGGAGATAATCACACTAACTATCCCTGCACAACTTGTCCAGAAACATGTAGAAAAGATCTTGCCAGGTAATGGGATATCTATTATAAATTTCAGTATATTAGAAAAAACGAGTCTGACCGACTGTTTCCCTATTCCATACTTAGCCACTTTTTCGATTGCGGGTTCCCGGATAGGCGGGCTCAAGATTGCGCTTCCATTGTTCTGTGACCTGCAAACATCACCTAGAGTTCTGCAATATACAAACTGACCGCTGGACTGCCCCATCATGCCCTCTTCTGTTTTACGTGTTTTGCACTCAAAACTTCCGAGACATACAATTTGACCGTCAAGCCCTCACCTCTCCTAAGTATCCCTTTTAACCTTATTTTGAATCCCAATCGATCGCTTTCCATACTTATCCATTCCTTAATTTCTCTTCCCCGTCCCTGCCACCTTCACACTTGTTTCTAAATATGTAATTAGTAAGATTTAATGCTAACAAGTCATCATGCAGGAACCATAAAGATTGTCATTAATGAGCGAAAGGCTCGAGGAGATCTCCCATTAATATGCATTAAACCAAGATTTGTGGAGGGTTATATTATCCCTTTCGAGTGTTCATTTCAAACATCATGGAAAGTCTTTCGCGGGTCGTCGGGTTGGCAGGTTCATGAAATCTCCAATCCTTAATTACTCTTCATCATACCTACCACCTTTTCACTTCTAAGTATTCAATTACTAAGATTTAATGCTAACAACTCATCATGCAACAACCGTAGATATTGTCATTAATGAGCAAAAGGCTCGAGGAGATCTCCCATTCACACGCATTGGACCAAGATTTGTGGAGGATTATATTATCCCCTCCAACTGTTCATTTCAAACATTGTCTAGAGAAAACAGACGTTCTCATAAACTTATGGCACCAGCTCGACAACAGTGCTATGGATATAAAGTGAACATGTTCGGGTGCAAGGACCAGAACTGCCAGTGGTCTAGGGCATGCTCTTACTACTCATCACCTTCCACCCAGAACGAAGTAATTTGGACCTCTAGAATTGCTCGTGCAAGTTATGTCCCTAAAGTTTTTTACTGTAAGGAGGTGGTCTCTTGGTGAGCCAAGAGATATATTCTAGGCCAAATAATTATTCCATGGCGGGACCACTCTCCTTTTTCTTTGTTACCTCAAGTCTTCCACAATATGTTAATATTTTTGGAGCCGACATTGACCTTCAAAGGAGAAGACTACAAGCAGTTCTTAAATAATCATGATAACGGGTTGGACCTCTTGCCCGAGTTCCTGGAAGACCCAACGCGAATTCCTTAAGATATCACAAGGTTGCAAGTTAGTTCATTTAGAAATCCATTCCGGGAAATTGCCTGGCTATTTACAAGAATAACAGGACAAGAATCCACAACAAGTATTTCCCACATGATTATTTATATTTTGTATTTCACTGTCAAGGAACAATAATTTTTTTTATCGAGGGAAGCTAATTTCCATTGAAATATGTTCCCAATTGTCATGATTCAAAGAGGAGAAGAAATTTTATATGTCATCCTACTTGGTTTTCGCGATAGCGCATTGCTGTTTGTTTCTAAAATTGTCTGTGTCCAAGAAGGTAAACTATGAATTCGACCCAGTAACCTTCTGGTACCAAGCCTTGTGGAGGCACAAGGCCTCTCGATGTTTTTATGAGGTTTTTAATGACTTTGTCTCAGTTTTCAAAGATTTATTATTAGGAAAGGATGCTCCCCTCATGTCTAACTAGACAACCAAGTTTTTGGACAGGAAGGGGACACTTGAACAAATGGATAATTACAGTGTGATAATGATTTTTGGCTACAAGGAAAATTTTGCTTTCCTTCCATGTCACATTATGAATAGAATGTTTCTTACATAAATAGCAAGGCAATACAACTACTGGTTGCATTTTTTCCATGAGAAGAGAAAAAAGCGGTTCATTCCTCTGCCTTGGAAAGTTGGGAACTTCGTGTTTAGGAACATCAACAGGATTGATGAATTCACAGGCCATTTCAACAACTTGAACCTAAGCTATGTTGAAAGGCTAAGAGGGTTTGACCCTAATGAGATTTTTTTAGAACATTTACTTGCAGTTGGCTTCAAAAATTCTTTTATCCAGACACGCCTGAACGAAGATAGAGACAATGACAACAACACTCCTTCTCTTGATGCTAGTGACCTAGAGACATTACAAAGGACCACTGAATTGTACAAACAATGGGGAAAAGGCCTCGGTGAGAAGAGTGTTCAATAATCGGTTACCACTCCCAAGAGTACGACATCCAGGAGCATCGCTCCAATGGCCCACCCCAGTAAGAAATCAACCCCTAATTATGCAAATGGAGGAGGAGATAAGAACTCTCCTCGCAGTAAAATTGATATTTCTCACAAGCTTCCCATGAGGAAGAAGATAAAAAAACGTTGTAGGGCAAGCGGAAGAGCCTGAAATTGAAAGTGAAGACATGGAACTTGAGACTGATCTGGATAACGTATTCTGCAATGTTGATCAGCCTAGGGAAGCGATCCATCATAATCCCCAAATGGAAATAGCTGAGACCAAATGTTTTTACGAAGATGAATCCTTCGTATTCCAGAGCGTTGTTTTTTACAGTGAATCTAAAAATTTAATTATTGAAAAGAGAGTTATAAGAAATATGAAAGGGAAATCTCATTCAGAGATTAACCTTGGGAACATGCAATCGTCCCAAATCTCTTGACTTCACCGAGCAACCATAGATTCTCTTGATGATTCCATTGGAGGCATTGAGGCGGAGAATGCCAGAATGAAGGACCGGCTCAAGGAATTGGAGGAAGCTTTGATTCCTATCCCATTGCTTATTAGTCCTTTAGTAATAACTGTGCCTGCCACCCCTGTAGCCAAATTAAAAGGATCCTCCAGCCTCCTCACATTGTGTAGAGGCTATGTGGAGAAGAATACCAAGAAAAGAATGGAACTAATTACTCGGGCCTGGGAAACATCAAAAAGTGTAGCTTCCCTTGGAACGAGAGCACATGCTTTGCATGAACATTTGCAGGTGGATTTAAAAAATGAAGAACGTTTCTATATAGAGGCGGTCCTCCCTTTTGGCATCCATGCTAGCAACATGACATATATGAGAATAAGACAAGAATATCTCCCCTCCCCAAACCGGATCAAACAATTAAATGCATGCTGGAAAGAGAAATTTAAGAACCTACAGCTAATTGTCCAATCATGTGAACAAGCCATATCAAAGAAAGAAGAATTATTCAGAAAGTTGACTGAAATAGACTTAGCCGGAAGTACCAACGAGGTCCAAGACCCCAACTTAATTTTCAACTCCTTGTCTTTAATCAAGCAAGCCTTTGATGAACAAGTTGATATTTTTAAGTGGTTGTCTTTAGAAACGTTTTACAACATCCTTGAATATGGTGAAGATGACATGGACAACTGGCTAGTGGACTATTCGGTACAAAATGAAGAAAATGATCAGGCTCTACATAATCTTTCTATCGATCTATGGGAATTAGAAAAGGAGCTTTTCAACATAAAAATCTGGGATGAGATCAACATGGCCCCCATGAGAAGCTACATTGAAGAATGGCTCCAAAGGGCAATCGACAAGCTCACCGATGAAGGACAACAAGCAGTTGGCACGATTCTAGTAGTCATCGACGAGAGCAATAAAAATGCCTCAACAAGCAAATAGAAAAGGGGGAGATAGATACCATCATGGTAAGTCTATACTGATCACATCCTGCTTTGTTTATCAATTCAGTTATTCCACCTCTTTAAGTAGAAATGTCTAACCAAAGACTGATAACTTCCAATTTCTTATTTTCAGGTCTTGCTCTCTATCGTCGCCCACTTCTTTTTTCTACAGTCCTATTTCTTGTACTTATTTCTTTTATGGTCCGCGGGAGCCCCAATCCCAGTCTATATGACAAACACATTTAAATTTCCAAGAACATGTAACAGACATTATTATTTTTTGATAAATTTCAAAGAAAACTACTTCGGGAACAATCTTGACAGTGCCTTGTAACCTTGTTTTTGGAATGCAAAATTAGTTCTATTTGTGCATGTCGGTCATCTTCTCTTATTTTTATGTGCTCAGAATTTTTTATCTTTGACTATGTTGGATGTCAGGAAATTGTGTTTATTTAATTTGAATGTTTAATGTGTGTGATTCCTGGTCCTATTTTAAAGGAACCTTTATTTCAAAAAACAAAACAAAAAAACATTTTCTATCATTTTCTATTGCTTTAAGTCATTACCACAGAAATTCTCTAGGTCCCACATTTGAACTATACTCATCTATAAAAACGTAGTAGGATTGACATCCTTGTTAGATTGTCGTTTCGGTCCTGACAGATTGCATAAATATAAACCTTAGAATTTTTTTATCATTGCCAAAAAACAATCAACTGTATAGACATGTTGAGATGTCCAGTTGGTACTATACATAGATGCCCTCTTCCTGGAGAGAAATTGGTCACACAAGAAGATCAAAGAATCTTCAAATATATATATATATATATATATATATTTGTTTCTTTGCCGCCACATATAACTTTATTTATCCTAACACATATAGAGACACACAAGCCAGATGATCTATTTAATAGAATGAAATGGGTGTTGCTTACTTTGTCCATGGGAAAAATTAAAGAAGTGACTATGAAAATTATACGTAACTCTAAATATTGGGATGAAAGCCAGTTGGAAGTATATAGAGATCATTATGGATGAATTTCATAAATACATTAAAGAGATGAAACATACAAGGTAGGAATGGAAATTTTGAACATGGTAAGTCAAACTCCAACAATATATCTAGTTACAAGTGATGGGGATATATGTGTTCTTTCGTATCTGTCTGTTGTGCTACTAGTAATAGGAAAAACTACATAATCTTATTAAGAAAATAAAAGCTAGATGAATTTTGTAAAACACGGTATAATTAGAATGAAAATACTTTCAAAAACTAAATGGTTTCAATGCCATAATTTCTATAGGAGCCATGTGTCATTTTCTGCATGGATACCACCTGTAGTTCATGTTGCTTGCCACGTGTTTGTTGCAGTTTCCATTTTCCTTTGCTACTTATTCCCCCATACATGTGCATTTATTCTCATTCTAACCCGACAGGGACTAACTGCCATGCAACACGTTTATAATGTATAAAAATAGAAAAAAATATTTATTTTTATTTTAATAAATTTTCAAAATTATTATTAAAAGTTATATATATATATATATATATATATATATATATATATATA
>JZKD02S1663392.1:0-13868 GCA_000966675.3 Picea glauca
AAAGGAGACCCGTTGTATTTTGGGAGTCCTGAGGGTAAGACAAAGAGTGAAAAAGACTCATGCAAATGAGGCTCAAACTCATATTCAGGAAAGACTATATGGACTCCCAAGCCTACAGTGTTTTTCGAAATGGCATGGACACCATAATGCAACCAAGACCTACCTAGGGCATCCATGTTCTAGTAAGCTCTACCACCAAGTTGTGACACTTCTAGAGCAGATATGACAGTTTTGTATCATAACCGGATGGGATCGATCCTATAGCATAAGAAAAATGCAACGAGATGCAAAAGTTGGGGTGGTATCCTAACCTATATGCTCAAGTTGATTTTTTATTTTTTTTTAAATTATGGACCCTCAATATTTTTTCGAAACTCAAAAAAAATTGTCCCAATACCTGATCAAATCCCTCCCATATAACTCCTAAATCACTCTAAATGGTTTTTGGTATAAAGAAACTGATAAGGGGGGCCAAAAAAGTGACAAAAAGAGGCCAAAAATTCTATAAATAGAAGTTGGCAACTCATTATCACCATTGTTGATTTGGAAATTGACTTTGGAGCCAAAAGACCCCCTTTTCCAAAGATAGTCATTCTGGGAGCTACAGTGGACAAAACGAACTTCTGCTTGGACCAAGTAAGTACAAACTCCCTTATCTAGCTAGTCAATACTTCATTTTAGTCATTTAAGTTATTTTTTGGGTGGGCGTCGACCTTAAAAAGGTTAGCCCTAGGTACACCCGGGTTGTCCAGAGACAGCCCACATGTACACGCGTGCAAAGTAAAGCCTGCATGCATGTACACGCGATTGTCATCTCTACAGACCGCGTGTACCCCCCCCCCCCATTGGTGGAAAAGAAATTTAAAAGAAGTATTGACCCTCCTTTACCTTTTTGTGTTGACAGGATGTATGTCCATTGGAGGGAAAGGGAGCACGAAGCTATCAGTGAGTTGGTTGCTGCAGATCCGAATTTTGTGGCCGTGTTGATGCAATGCAGTTTGCTCAAATTCTTTTTATGTCCGTTTATGCATGCGCAACCAAGGCTAATGAATGCCTTGATTGATTACTGGCATCCTGATGCAGAGGCCTTTATACTAGAGAGGCAATCTTTGGTGCCCACCACCGAGGACATTTACTTTCTGACTAGCCTCTCAAGGAGAGGGGAACCAGTCAACTTCCATACTTTTCATGCGGGGTCGAGCAATATCTCGAAGTTGATAGCTAAGTACTGTGAGGCTGGGACTGAATGTATGGGTTCCCAAGTACCCATTAGCAAGATTACCAACTTAGCACTACAGACTATCTTGTTACTTATTGGGTCGATTACCGGCTCAGCAACCGTGCATCAGGCTTCGCGCGCATAGATGAACTGTGTTATCCAGTGAATGAATGCACAAATTTTTGATTAGAGTACCACACTATTGGGGTGTATGAAAAGGAAATTGACAGATTGCCGACAGTGGACACGAAGGAACTTCAGGTTCAGGACTATCTTGTGTTCGTTCTTTTTCGAGAGAGTTTCGTGTTTCAGTCCTCGGGTTGTAGTATGAGGACATCTAGCCTCTTTCCCTACAGTGTGTAGATGGGCAGTGTTACTGTCGCGACGGGGTGGTGGAAGGACCATTGAGGCCTTCGACGATGACTTTTTTGCTTGGTTGTCATGACAGATCCTTGCTATCAAGGAATACCCGTATGCAGGGATAGACTTCTCTAGAGATCCAGAGATACTCGTGCCTCCTGGTGAGGAGCGAGGGGAGATGGGTAAGTCTCCTCCTTTGTAGTTTTTTTGTTTTCATATGTAATTTTTATGTCTTTTTGTTATATATATCATTTTTTTTGTATGCCAGAGTATTTGATAGATACGTTTGTTGTATGCAAATGTGGGACCCATGCGACCTGCCAACTATGCACGAAACAGGCGTCGTCCACGGCCAGAGGCCGCAGCTGTCATTGCTGGGGGAGTAGCAGTAGCAAGGAACCTTCCAGCCGGAGAGGCCGAGAGGGTCCTTAGACGAGTTGAGTGGAACTTCATTGCGCTCACTCGCACAGTCCCGATGGCAGAGATAGAGGACCTGCCGCCATCCATGCAGCCTCATGTTGTGGGGGCACCTCGGACATGGGTTTGATTGTTTAGGCATTTATCCCGTGTTGTAGATGATTATAACAGGGCCCATAGGCCCTGAATAGATTTAGACTCTTTATGTGCCACGAGCACCTACTTATATATATTTTTTGAGGGCATAAGCTCGGTGACTCGTTATTGTTCCCATTTTATAGGTGCTTGCGTCCACCTATGTACTCTGAGTATTTTATGATGTATATATATGGTTTTTATCTTTTTTGTGTGTCTTATGGATTCTGTGTGCAAAAATGTATTTACATGTTTATGTCCATGTTCTTTTATATGTGGGCAAGATGCCAATCTAAAATTTGATTAGCTAGAGTATCTGTGATTTGGTTTAATCTTCTAGGAACATGAAAATATGTAATATAATCAAAGTTGTGTTATAAGAGACGTACCCTAAGGAATCATCGGTGTAAAGTTGGATCATGAACCTGGTATATTCTGTTTAGCTGCGACACAACTAGTTGAGTATCGAGATAGACCCGGAGATGAGAGATACCCAATGACAAGGCATCACGAATAAATTCAATAAATGCACTATAATCGGTGACATTATTTGTGGTGTCACCTAATCATATACCTCTGGAAGATAACAACTGACCCTATGGTGTAAAGATTACCCAAGCTGCGGCGGCAAGCCTTCGCGTGTGTCGACTAGCACCGTCTGCATACCCAACGAACACCTCGGACTCACTTGACATCTGCCATATTTATGGAAGATAACATCAATGACATGTCCATAACACTTTTAAAAGAAACGTAAAAAAGTAATAGTACAAAGACTATACATATGTTACAAAAATTTACCAACAGTGACCTGTCTATGAGTAATACTTCTTGAGGTAGAGCCCATTTCTAGGCTCCGCCAAAGCATTCCCTTCAAAATAAACCAAACAATAAGCATCCTTTTTTAATACCTCCTTTATAATGAAGGGTTTGAACCACATGGGTTTAAACTTTCCTGCCCCTAGGGGGTCCTTGTCTTGGTCATAGACCAGGACAAGGTCGCCCTCAGAAAAAATCTGAGGACAAACGGACCTATCATATTGACACTTGACTTTATGTTTATGAGCCTCGTTGGCCAGGGCCGCATCACAACACTGCTCATAAAGATGCTCAAGGTGTACTAATTGTTCTTCAAGTGGAGAAGTGTCTGGCAATAACTATACTGCCAATTTCAGGTATGGGATTTGACATTCTATGGGCAAGACTGCCTCCAGCCCATAAACGAGTTGAAAAGGTGAGAAACTGGTTGCAGTCTTAACAGATGTTCGGTAAGCCCATAATGCCGAGTATAACATCAAATGTCAATTTGACTTGGCTGAGTTGATAGTTCACTGTAGAATCGTCTTAAGAGTTTTGTTTAGAGCTTCCACCTGCCCATTGGCTTGGGGGTAGTAAGGTGATGAATGTTCCTGTCGTAACCCAAGATTTGATGTTAACTTGGTCATCATTTGGTTTTGAAAGTGACTACCATGGTCAGTGAAAATATCTCTCGGGACGCCGAACCTTGCTATGATTTGATTGAATAAGAAGAGAGCTGCAATCTCTCCATCATCTTTAAACTTTGGCATAGCCTCGACCCACTTAGTGAAGTAGTCAACAACTACAATGATATAGTGGTGTCCCCTTGCTGATAGGGGGTTGCATGTAGTGTAATCAATCCCCCACTTAGTGAAGGGACCAACTGTGATGACAGGAAACATAGGAGCGGGATGTGTCCTCATATTCTGAGAAAAGATTTGGCACAGATGGCACCTCTTGACCGATTCTATACAATCTTTGATAAGTATGGGCCAGAAGTAATCGGCTCATAAAATATTTTGGGTTGTTGCCAACCCAAATAAATGACCTCCACACGCTCCAGTATGGAAATCGTTGAGCACTATGATGACCTCCTCATGAGTGAGACATCGACGTAAGATGCAGTCTACACCTCTCTGATACAACGTATCATCAAGTATGAGATAATTCTTAGCCTGATGGCGTATCCACCAACGCTCATTGAAAGAAGCAAAGATGGGGCACTTCAAAGTCTGGAGATAGATAAGTATATCTTCGTACCAGGGGTCTAAAGATTCAATCAAAAATATATCCCCCGGGATAGGTGATTCCTCAGGCACAACGTCACCTGACTCAACCGGATGTTCTGAAATAAGTTCTGCAAAGACAAATGACTTCTTGGACTTTGCTGAAATGAAGTCTAAGTCAAATTCTTGGAGGATGACCATCCACCTACTGATTTTTCCACCTATAACTCATCATGTCAACATGTACTCGAATGGATTCACGATAGCAATGACGGTGGTCTCGCGAAACAGAACATAGTGATGGAACCGTTGAACAGCATGAACGGCTGCCAACACAAGTTTTTCGAGATGGGAATAATTAAGTTCTGGTCCTACGAGGCCTCGGCTCAGGTAATAGATCACGTATTCTGAAAACGAATCATCTTCCTGAACTAAAACCATGCCTATGGTTGACTCTGCGGCAGCTAGATATAATAAGAAATCTTTGTTATAATTAGGTGGTCGTAGTAGAGGTGTGGTTGTGAGGGCATGTTTTAATGCGTCGAAAGAGCGTTGAGTGGCTTCATCCCAGAAAAAAGGAACGTCTTTCTTTAGCAAACGCATAAAGCCCTTGGTGAGTTCGGCATAGTTGGCGATGAAGCTTCGTAAGAAGTTCGCCTTGCCTTGTAGACTTTGAAGTTGTAAGATTGTGCGTGGGGGGGGCAACTGGATTATTGCCTCCACCTTAAGAGGATCGACCATGATCCCTGTTGTTGACACTATGAAACCTAACAAATTTTCTGACATGACGCAGAAGATGCACTTGCTTGGATTCAAGCGACTCCTGAAGTAGAGACAGCATTCGAAGACTAGTCTAAGGTGCGTGGGATGATCCTTTCGCTTGCGAGAGCATGATGCTAAATCATCTAGATAGGCATCGACTATATGTTTGAGGTCATGAAACGCAAAATACATGGCCCGCTGGAATGTGGCTCTAGCATTTTTAAGGCCAAAAGGCATCTTACGATAGGCGAATGTACCCCACAAACAAATAAATGTCGTTTTGTGTTGGTCTTTAGGTTTGATTTGGATTTGATTATATCCCGAAAAACCATCCATGAACGAAAAGGCTTCGCAACCGGCACATTCATCAATGATATGGTCAATGAATGGTGTTGGAAAATTATCTTTGGGACATGCCTTGTTCAAATCACAAAAATTGGTACATACATGAATCGTGCCTTGTTTTTTATTGACCGGCACGGGGTTTGACACCCATTGAGTCAAATGAATAGGATAAATGAAACCTACCTTTAGCAATTTCTCAACCTCAATCTTGATGGTTGCTAATTTCTTAGGATTGACTGGACGAAGTTTTTTTCGAACAGGCTTAGCATCAGGATATGTTGTGATTTCATGTTCAACTATTTTCGGATCGATACTTGGCATTTCCTCATACGACCAGGAAAAAACATCGCGTAATTCTTTGAAAAGATCCGTGTAAATTTGAATCTCTTTTGGGGAACAATCTGCTCCAACGAAGACATTCTCCAGGACGCCAGGGTTTCGGGAGATGTTGATGGGTATGGTTTCAGTGATAGTCGCCATATTGCCCACAGCATAAATTTCCTGTGTAGCTAAGAGGTTAATAGGACATGGCTGATCTCCCATCATGGTAATGGTGAATTCTCCTGCTTCGATTTCTTCTTAACTCGAGGAGAAAGTATGATCTGTGATGAATATCTTCCCAAGGTTTGTCCAGACTAGTCATTGCTTCGATTACTGCTTTGTCAGAAGGCAATACTAAGTCTAACGAATCGATGTTAGCAAGAGAACCCTGAGCCCAAATAGGCTCTAGAAGTGGATCTAAATCTTGTGTGGGAGTCGGATCAGGGTTAACCGAAGCTTGTTGGACTAAAGAATACACTACTTCGACAATCGACAAGGGCATGGACATGCCTGAGTGCCCTATCTCATCCATCGTGGCTGATGGGGAAGGAAGAATCCAAGGATCCTCAAAGTAAGTCATGTGGAACGATGAAACTTGAAAAATCTCAACCTTATGGTGATTAGATATAAATTTGATGTCATCGTGAGGAGGTGGGTAATCGAAGGTACCCATCAAAGACGGGCACAAACCAACTCCTACGTTAACGAAACCGGGTTGAGGATTATCAATCATGGGGACCGTGGATGCCCCCAAGGTTGGGTCAGGTCTAGAGAAGGACAATTGAACGATGGTCACTATCTGACCCTCATGTGGAAACAACAAGACTTGGAACACTGTAGTAACCACATCTTGCATAACACAAGTCCAACTCTATCCTAACAAGAGATTATAGTCAAGGGGAGCATCGACTACCTCTACTTCGACACACACGGTCTTCCCTCCTAACTACACAGGGAAAGAAGGAACGATGCCATGTGGTTGGAAAGAATGACCGTCGAAAGCAGTGAGGAGAGTAGGTGATGGAGACAAAGAAAGTTGTCCAATCTCCTTCCAACATGCTAACGACATAACGCATGTCAAGGCGCCCTCGTCGACCACCGTGCGGAAAATATTCCATGTATAAGTTTTTGTGGGATGAGCCACTACTATCTAAAATTCTACGTGGTAAGGCAGACAAGGTTTTAAGTCGGTTGTATCTAACATGATGGTACCCGGGTTACAAGTCTTCGTAGAGCCTAAAGCAGTTAACAAGGCTTTCCTCTGAGCAGGGCAACTTTGGAGGACCTCCAAAGCAGACATCGCACAAGGGGTTTGTGATAAATCCTCCACCACAGAGTAATTCTGGGCGGCCCTTGTATTTGGGTTGTGAGAAGCTTTCTTAAAGGCACCCTTTGGAATGCATGTCATTGTTTCTCCCAATGTCTTCTCGATCTGTAGAGGAAGAGATGGGATCTCAGCTTCTTTACCCTTCTCAGAAGCGCTTGGTTTATTATAGTCATGTGCTCTAGTTGTTATGAAAGCATCACCCCTAACCATATATACGTTCGCGGATGAGGGATTGTTTGGAGGAGGGAAGGTTTCTTGGCTGCCCCCTTCGGCACTTGTAGAGGCTTGAGTTAAATTTTTCCCATGTTGAAAGGGATTAGTCAACACTACTTGTTGTTTCTGTGTGACAAAATTTTGGGCCTTTGCAAGTCAAGGACAAAGATGGGTCGGGTGGTATTCCACACACAAGTTGCATGGATACCTAACCTTTCGTTTTTCCGTGGTGTCCCCACCAGCATTATCAGTGGGTTTTTTTATCCCCCTTACCCTTATTTCGTTGTTTTTTCTTCCCTTCAGGCTGCTGGGTGGCCTTTGGGTTAGTCGACTGCACGGAGTGTACTTCCAATGTTTGGGTAGGAGGAGCAGCCAAAGCAGTAGTCTGGTTGGTCGCTGAGTGTTGTATAGATAATTGTTGCAATTGTTTTGTCAATTCCTCAGCGGGCTTGGTTTTTGCTGAACCAACAATACCATCGGCATGTGGCCCAGCTCTCTATCTAGTTTTATCCAGTATCGATCGTGGTGCATCCGGCAAGATGTTGTATAATAAACCAGACTGAGAATAGATGAGCTCAAACTATTGAGCCCTCATGATGGAATCTTCTTCGGAGAAAACTCTGGAAGTTGCGACGTCTTTGGATAATTGTGGGACCAGAGACTTAAGGAACCACTCAAGCAGGAATACTGGTGGGACTGGTACTTTGATTAGACTCTTCCGGTGTCTCCACTCTCGGATATGATCAGAGATATGGTCCACTGTTGTCTGTTCAAAATTGGCAAGAAACTCTGTGCGAGTGTCGTATCTCACAGGTAACTGGAAATGGTTAAGGAAGGCCATCGCCAGTTCACCAAAAGAAGAGTATCTTGAGAAATCGAGCTCGATGTACCATTTCACGGCACTCCCGATAAGAGTGCGTTGAAACAATCGCAACTGTATGGAGTCATCCTTCAATGAGTTAGATGAACACCAAATATGGAAAGTAGCCACATGATCACCTGGATCTTTGTTAGGCTTGGCCTCGAACTTTGGAATGTCTGAAGGCAACTTCATTGGCATAGGAGGCCAACGTGGATCATGACAAATAGGATCATTTAACAACCTTGTCAAATCTGGCAAGTGTAACGTCGCCAAGAATGGTAGTTTTGGTTGCTGCTGATAACCTGGGAAAAAGGGTCCTAGAGTTTGACTGGCACCAGGTTTCCAGGAAAAGTTTGGTTGCTGGCTCAGATTCTAGTAGAAACCATGGCCCTGACCAGCGTAAGGATTTTTCATCTGTGGAGACATCATTGGATGATTTCCCATAAAGGACATAGGATGTTGGGCATGCATCGTGTTCGAAGGACTTTGGGAAGGATTACCCCATGTCGGTCTTGATGGGAGAGGCATAGTAGTCTATCTGGGGTTCCATTGACTGTGAAAAGAATTACCCCAGAATGGCATTCCAAAGGAGGGAACGGATCCTTGTCCTGAGTTCCAAGGTCCTGCTATATGTGCCCCCGGCATAGGAATAGTACCCTACACCGGAGTAGACTGTCCAAAAATGGGATTGCCCCCAGACGGGAAAGCGGTGGATGCGAAAGTGTTGTTACCAAACGTCATGTTCCAAACAAACAGTGACGAACCTACCGACATACTATGCGCAGGTGTTCCTTGACTCCCGGCTCGAAATAAACTAGTGTGTGCAGGCTGCCCGACGGACTGCTGATGTGGACCACCAAGCGAAGGGGAAGAAGGAGGGATATGACCTCTGGTGTAAGGAAAAGCGTTGAACGGGACAGGAGTGCCCCCAAGTTGACCTTGCAGAGGAGCATTAGAGCTCCCTGCCCCCAGACCCAAAGTCTATAAAGTGGAGTAAGTGAGTGCAGGACTTGTACCTGAACTAGGCATACCGTATGAGAACGAAGGGCCTGTCGCACTAGGTGTGAAGGGGGTTGTGGCCACTGCCATAGACGGGGTCGGTCCACTATGCGACGTAGTTGCGGCTGAGACCATGGTGGCTCGAACCGATGACGGTAAGTTAGGAGATGATTCTCTTGTGGTAGCAATTGTGGTGGGGATGGAAGAATTCCCAAAAGAAGTAACAGTGTTTGTTTCCATAGCTATGTGAGCCACTAACAGGCATTCGTAAAATTGGATTGGTACAATAACCTGTGGCCAGGTATCAGTGGTTGGGGTTTCAACTGAGCCAAGATTGGTGGTTGATTCCTTCAATAGTTGTTCGGGCACAAAGGTTTGTAACCCGGTCGCTTTGAAAGACCCTTGTTGGTCTAGCTTCCGCCTTAATGGTGGCGGGGGTGGCTCCAGTATAACCGATGGCAGGCCCAGAAGCCTTCGTGACCGGCGGAGCTTGGGATCCTCCACTGTGTGAGAAGATCCAATACATGCTAAGGTATTCTACATGTTCAAACAGTAACACACACTAAAAATGAAGCCCCTAAGAGATGAGACAAGCAATCACTAAACTATTTGGAAGAACAGTTACAACAACCAACACTAGAGCAACTTACCGATGCAAGTGCAACTTGAACACGGAAGCACCCTCTAGGCATACTCTACAAAGCATGGCCCGATGTCTGTCCTAGGTACCATGGTATACCCCCGCAATCCCTTGTGTATGTCCCTAAAAAGATTGGAAACTAGGTTTCCAGCAAGCGAACAATCACCAGGCGGGTACAGTCGAAAGTCGGGTAGACCACAATGAGTAGGGTATCAAGCCCAAAACCTGTCAAGGGTATCGAGAGAAAATGGTCCGGAAGAAAACTGAGGACATCAAATCGATTCGAGACCCATGAAGCCATGTGGAAAATGCAAACGACGAAATCCCAAAACAAGCCCTCGATATGTGTTCTCCACTATGATTGGTCCAGCTTTGGAGGGGTTATCTCCGCTACCTTTCTGCACGCGACCTCGTGTTTATCCCCTGTGTTAGAGGGGGTTCCCAGATAAATTCCATGAAACTGGACTTAGACACTCCCTATCACAGACTCCAATGTTTGGTTTTGAATGGCCTTGGAGAGTTTCCTCTCCAACCTAATCCAAGGCCCTAGTCCTGAACTAGTTTGTGAACCCTTCAAACAAAAAGTCTAATAGATTTTAAATTAGCGTTGCTTTTATGGGTTTTCTTACGTCATGGGGTATGAAGGTGAAACTGATGATGTGTAAAGACGAAATAAAAAACGAATGAAAAAAGTTGGAAACAAAAGACTTGTACTAAATACAAAATCTCAACAACTTTTCACAAAGAAAGATTTATTTTCCTTTTCAATTTTTCTAAGATTTTATGCAACAATCATAAAGAAATTTTGCTCGACTACGAGCTACTTATTCTATAAATGCACTGCAAAAACTTACAAAACAAAATACTTCTTCCTAGCTAATGATGCAAAAACACACTCTTCAAACAAAGAAGAAAATGAAAAGAGATTTTTTTTTATTTAAGTGCAAATAAAGAAACAAAGGGAAAATACTGACAAGCACAAAACCAAGAAAAACAAATTCTAGCTTAAAGCGCATATCGCAAAGAATCAGAGTAAAGACACACAATGGAAATCAAGAAAACAAAGACTCTTATGCTTGTCTAAAAACCATAAAACAAAATTTTCTTTTTATATTTTCTGTCAACTATCAACTGAGAAAAAACAGGCTAAGGGTAAGAGGCCCTAACCTGCTGACTGTTCAACCCTAGACTCAAACACCTAAGAGGAATACTTCTCATCAAAGGAGGGGATGACTACCCCACCTTGATTAAAAATTATCCTGTCAAGCACGCTACTATCACTAAAACAACACACGTGCAAACACGCGCTGAGCTGAAACAGGAAGCATGTACACACGGGCTGACCTTGTACAGGCCACGTGTATGTATAATTCTAAGATAAAAATGAAAACAGGCAATCTAAACCAGGAAGAGGCCTCTGGTATTGATAAACAGGGTCCCTTGAAGGCTTAGATTCTTTTTCTAATAGAAAATAAAAAATAATGCAAGGAATAACAAAGCGAAAAAAGCAATCTGAAATAGGACTGTGAACCAGCAAGACTCGGACAGGATTCCAGAAAACCCCCTGAGAATGTATAATTCTGACAAGGAAGAGGTGGACTACCTCCAAAGTCCTCTGAACTCCTACACGCTATTGTTATCCCTACAACTAGCATTCACACGCAGGCTGTAAGAGGATAGGGCGTGGGTACACATGTGCAGGCCTTCTACAGGCTGCGTGTACCTCTGTGTGTCCCGACAATTACCGTCAAGAAAAATTCAAGGAAAACTGGTATGAAGAACCAGGCTCCCTGCTAGCTCAAACCTAACAGAAAAAGACAGGCAAAGAAAAATAGAACACCTATTCTTAAAACTACCCAAAAACTTTAAAGAAATCCAGAAACCCTAAAGAGTATTATCCCCAGTATGGTCACCAATTCTGTTGTTGGGAAAAATACCCTACGAACTAGCAAACTAGGGTCAGACTTGCATGCAGATTTTGACCATAAAGAAATTACTTTTTTAACCTACAACCCAAAACTTAAACCCCTCTTTCACAGTAAATGCATGGAGAATGACTACTAACCTTGTTACCAGCGTTCGATGTAGATCCTTCGTTGTGCTTTGACCACTTGCTTGCGCTGCTCCTTCCAAAGATGACCTGCAATCAAGACAAACAACTATGCATGCATGCTACTTCTCTACTCAAAGGTTAGAAATTAAGCATAAATTAAACAAACCATAGATAACTCATGCATTGGGATGGGAAAAGTATTATTTTATTATTTGAAAAATGAATCAACTTACAATCAAAGTCAAGACCGGACACCGCTCCTTGATCCTGATCCTAGGCTCCTCTTCTTCTGTCCTCCAACTGCTTTGCGTTAAATCTCCTTTGGCATGAGGAAAGGCTAAAGGGTTGGGACAATGGATTGCATAAATGGGCAGAGTTTCTTCGCTATATTTTTTCCTCCTCCAAATGGTACCCCTACCCCTTCTTTTATAGGTTAGAAGGAGCTAGGGTTTTGGATGAACCCTTGGCCATGCATGGCTAGGAGTTTTAGTTAACTGACCCATAGTTTTTTGTTCCATTGGCAACTTTCCTTTTTTCGTGCTTTGTTAGGTACACACGGGCTGTAGTGAGCCAGACATCGTGCACATGCGTGCAGTAATGGGTTAGGGCATGTGGGCCTTGAAACAAGAGGATTTCCAAAGAGTTGTTCAGCAGATGTTTTGGCAATGAAGGGATATAAGTTGGCCTGATGCCAAGTAAGCATGTGTGGTGCAATTTAGGGTTATAACAGGTGGAAAATATTTTCTGCGACATAAAAAAATGGGTCAAGTCAAGAGGATAGGGATTCAAGTTAAGAATATCTACATGTTGGAGGTAGATGGATGCGTTTCCATGATGGGCAGAGCAGAAAAAGTGTTGAGTCGGGATGAGGGTGAATTATGGCACAGATGATTTGGCCATATTCATCATGGAGCCTTGAATATCATGCAACAAATATCTACTGGACTTTCAATGGGAACACTTTCTCAGTTAGATCAGTGCAAGGGTTGCACCATGGGGAAGTATGTAAAGTCCACCTTTCATGAAAATGAGAATTGTGCTTCAGTGATCCTAGAGAGAGTTAACACAGACGTGTGTGGACCATTCTCGGTTTCTTCAATAGAAAAACATAACTATTATGTTATTTTTGTTGATGACTTTTCTCGTAAATGCTAGATCTTCTTCATGCAGAAGAAGGATCAAACATTCTCAAAGTTCTATGAGTTTAAAGCATTGGCAGAGAAAGAGTCGGGGAAGCAAGTGAAGGCTCTAAGGAGTGATAATGGTGGAGAATACATCTCTAACAAATTCAAATACTTCTACAACAAATAAGGAATTCAAAGAGAGCTCATAGCACCTCATAACCCACAAAAAAATGGGGTCTCGGAGAGGAATAGCGGAACGATCGTGGGTGTAGCACAAGCGATGTTGCATGATCAGGGCCTACTAATGCATTTGTGGGAGGAAGCATGCAATATTGTGGTTTATTTGCAAAACCATTTTCCTCATAGAGTACTTGGCATGAGTACACCTGAAGAAGCTTTCACTGGTAAGAAACCTGATGTTTCTCATTTTAATATTTTTTCCTCATCTGTTTATGTGCATGTGACCAAGGATGCCAGGAAGAAGCTAGAACTGACTATTGAAGTTGGGATATTTGTGGGGTACACAGAAAAACCCCATAATTATCGTGTGTATTTTCCTAACAGTAATATGACTATTATGCGACGGGATATAAAGTTCGAAGAAGGGAAAGCCATGCATTTGTCGCTTGAGAGGGAATTGGACTTGCATGCAAAGGAGGAACTGTTGGTTCCCAAAGATGAGTCTCAAGATGTGGATCAGCCATGTGAGGAGTTTCATGGAGTGGAGGAAGCCACTCAAGAAGAATCATCCATTATAAATGGAAGAAAGCACACCATGGAAGATGATAGATTGAGACTAGATGTTGCACAGAATGTAGGAGCCCCTACTTCACAACGCAGATATAGACAGTCTCCTGATCAATTTATTGGATACATGGCTCTCATGAGAAAATGTATTGTGACTGAACCATATTCCTTTCAGGAAGAAGTGTAGGATCCGACTTGGGTTGATGCTATGGTGGAGAATTATGACTCCATTGTCAAAAACAGTGATGGGAAATTGTCCCAAGGTCGGTTGATAAATCAATGGTAGGTTCGAGATGGATATACAAGGGTAAGATTTTAAT
>JZKD02S1663392.1:15226-42369 GCA_000966675.3 Picea glauca
AGTGAGAGATCAGTGAATTAATTATTAATTAATTCAAAATCAGTGATATCACATGCAACTGAAGATTTACCACTATTAACTACATGCATGTTAGATCCAGTGGAGACCCAGTTGAGATAACAGGTGAAAGGGACAGTTTGACTATCAGTTGTGACATTAGTGAGTGCCCCCATGAAACCACACACACAGTGGATGTTCCCATGAGGAATGTGTGGCCTAGGCAAGAGGAATTTGATTCATTTGCAGGTTTTCCACCAGCAGAGATTGCGTAGAGGAGGCAGGTTGTCTGGAGGCAGTAAATTGGCACATCAATTTGTCAATTTTTGTATGACAGTGTGAGACAATTGTATATTGTATTGAGAGCTCTTGGATTAGAGTTTTGTATGATATTGTTTCATGATCCATGATATAAACATAATATATGATAGTGGGGTTTTTAGCTTTATTCTTTCCCGATAAAACTGTCTGTGTTATGTGTGATTGATTTTTCTTCTTGATATTGCAATTGGCGATCATGTTTTAAATTCTGCAAGAATATTAGTAGAAGAGATTATGTATTTAACTGTGGTATATAATTGTTAGATCAAGAGAATCCAGGCAATACATAATTTGTATTGAAATTTCTACAGATTTCTATACCTCCTAAATCTTTCAACTATACAGCTCCCCCCTCTATGACAGTCTTCACTGCATATGGTCCCAACCAATGTGTTCTAAATTTTCCTGGATGCTGAAGAAATTTACTGTCATACACCAAGACTAGGTCTCCCTCCTTGAAACTCTTCCTTTTAATATGTTTGGCATGCCAATATTTGTCCCTTTCTTTCTATACTTCTTGGTGAAATCCTGCTAGAATCTTATCTTCTTCCATCTCCATCAGCTAACTTAGACTTTCTTGTATTGTACCTCATTTTTTCATGTTGGTGATTGCTGCTACGCGCAGACTAGGTACTAAAAATTCTAATGGAACCACTGCTTCTTGTCCATACACCAACATGAATGGTGTATGTCCTGTCAACTTTTTGCATGTAATATTGTATGCCCATAATATTGCTCGTATCTTCAAATCCCAGTCATCCCTATTGACATTTCAAATCTTTGTCAAAGCATTCTCTAGGAGCTTATTAAAGTCTTCCACTGTTCCATTTGCTTGAGGGTGATATAGTGTACTCTTTTGATGATAGAATTCAAACTCCTCATTCATAGACTTGATAGTACTATTGATGAAGTGAGTGCCTTGGTTACTCATCAAAATCCTTGGGCATCCAAATCTAGTGATCACTTTCTCAAACAGGAAGTGTGTTGTTGTCTTTGCGCTACAATATTTTACTATTGCTTCTTTTTCCCATTCCGTTAAGTACTCTGTCAAAGTAATGATATACCTTGCTCCTGACCTCTTTGTTGGTGGGTTAATTGGTTCCACAAAGTCTATTTCCTATTTTTCGAACACTTTCAATGTTAATTGTGGTCTTAGGGGAATCTCCTCCCATATATTAGGTTTATCAACCCTCTAACATACATCACATCTCTGGAAATAGTCCTTTGCATCTCTGTGAATGGTCGGCCACCATAGTCCTACGTGAAATACCTTATGCGTGATATCTTTTCCTTCATAATGTCCTGTAGATATTCCCTCATGAGCCTCTACTAAAATCCTAGGCCTCTCATGTTCTAGTACACATCTTCTCAAGATGTTGTCTGTGCCCATGTTGTATAAGTATCCTGCAATCAATTCATAGTCTACAACTCTAACTACAAGATTTTTCTTCTGCGTAGTGTTGAATTCTTATGGCGCAATCCCTATACTCAAATATTCAATGATGTCAAAAAAATATTCATAAACTACTTGGACTGAAAATAAGTGTGCATTAGGGAAGTTGTCCTCTAAATTTGTAGGTTCCTCTCCATTGGTGATCCTTGACAGGTGATCGGGTCTTGTATTCAAATTCCATGGTTTGACTATAACTTCAAAGTCAAATTCCTGAAACAATAGTAACCATCTACATATTATCCCCCCCAACATTGGCTTATTGACTAGGTACTTGAGGGTTGAATGATCTGTGAACATTTCAAAGTGTTTCCCAAGTAGATAGTGTCTGAATTTTTGTAATGCATATACCATTTCTAAGCCTTATCTCTCTGTAGTATTGTAGTTTTGCTCTTACTCTAACAGTTTTCTTCTTGCAAATGCTATAGGATGGTCTAACTCTCCTGCTCCTGGTTGCACCAGAATAGTTCCAAGTTCTATGGTTGATGCATCTACATGCACATGAAATGTATTTTCCTAGTTTGGGAATACTAGTATAGGTGATGTGACCATTTTTTATTTTAGAGTGTCCAAACCTTGTTGACAGTCCTCATTCCACTATAAATTGCTATCCTTCTTCAACAGTTTCTCCATCGACATGGTGATCTGTGCATACCCTTTTATGAATTTCCTGTAGTAGCATGTGTGTCCCAGTGTTTCTCTCAACTGGCATACTAATTTGGGTGGTGGTAAGTTAACAATGACTGCAGTCTTTGCAGGATCCACCAATAACCCTTGTTTACAGACTATATGTCCCAATAGTATTCCAAAATGTGTCCCAAAGATGCATTTCTTGATATTTAATGATATCTGATACTGCCTGCATCTTTCCAACATCAGCCTTAACAACTCTACATGATCTTTCAACAGACTATAGATTGTCCAATCATCTAAATATACTTCTAAAAACTGATGGATGAATTCTTTGAAGGCAACTATGACTACCCTTGAGAATATTGTTGGTGCATTATTCAGCCCAAAAGGCATGACTGTGTACTGGTAGGATCCCCATTCTGTGGAAAAAGTGGTCTTGTACCTGTCTTCTGGAGCTATCTTGATCTGATGATAGCCTGAGAATCCATCTGTGAATGAGTATGCTTCCTAGCCTCCCACATTCTCTAATACCTCATCTATGAAAGGGGTGAGAAAATGGTCATGTAGGAAAGCATCATTCAATTTCATGGGATCTACACAAATCCTTATTCCTCCTTGTTTATTTTCTTGTACAACCATAGGGATTATCCTTTTTTATTCTTCTACTAGTTCTATGATTCCATATTCCAAAATTCTGTCAATTTCTTCTTTTACTTGATTCTTATATATTGGGTTCATTCTATATGGTCATTGTCTAACATATCTAGCCTCCAGTTTGAGAGGTATCTTCATCTCTCCTAGCTCTCTTGTTATGCCTTTCATCTCTGTAAATGTTGTTGGGAAAAGGTCACTGTACTCCCACAACAACTATGTTATTCTTTCTATTGTTTGTTCATCCCAGTAGTATCCAATGCTGGCCATTTTGGGATTGTCATTTTTCCCAATATTTACTTTATTCACCTTGATTGTCTAAGGGGTCATCTTCATCTGGTTCTTCTTCTTGCACATGATAGAATGATAATAGTTCTTTCACTGTCTTTCTATTCTATTGTTGGCACTCTGTTATAAGTTCAACCTTTGGTTCCTTAATAAATATCACCCCTCTGATTTGTTTGAGTGTTGAATCCATGTTGGGGTTCTCATGTTCAAATGAGAAAGTGATTATAAAATTATGTTGTAATGATTTCCATTCTGCAGTGCTTCTATGTAGTTCCTGGTCTACATACCAGCTTGTTGGAATTCCTTCCTATGTGTGAATGAAGTGATGAGTCCATTCTTCTGGTGGTTTCATTCTCCATAGTGTTCTGCACTTCTCCAAGTGTTCTGTTGGTATCCCCTATCCATCATATCTTTACAGTTCATTTCTTCCTTGTTCTACGTCGAATCTAATGTGCACTAACCACTTACATTGGTACCAGTCCTTGATTGTCTGTTTGTGCATACCCCACCATATTGCAGGTGTTTCCTTGAGCGCTATGTCTAGAACTAAGAGCCTTTGATTTTATAACACTTAATATTGTATCTTGTTAGGAATTCTTCTAAGTCATTCACCCCATGAAAACTGGGAGGTTCTCTTATCTCTGTACCTACCCATCTTACTGCGTGATCTATTCGTGTGCATCTTCTTGTAGATACTTCATGTAATATTTGTTGCCAATTCCCCAACCATGTATCTTAATCTGAAGTGCATGTTGTGATGATTCTCTAGCTGAGTACTCCATCTACAGTTGGATTTGCATAATATTCTTCTCGCGCAGTGGTTCTGTATAACTGGTTGATTTCCACCAGATCTAAGAAAATGGTTTCTACAAACCTTTCTCCTTATGATGGGTCTATTGGCACAATGAATCTATATTCTCTTGACTCAAATTTCATCTTCCTTGTCTTCAAATTGATTATGTCCTGGTTTTCAAATGCCCAATCTAAGCCAAGCAATGATGGGTAAGGTGTTGTACCATCCACTATTTCTATCACTTCAAAATCAGATTGAGTGCACACTCCGTCCAAATCTATTGTCACACCCTTTAGCCTTCCAATTGGCAGAACCATGTGTTGATTTGCTAGTTTCAGTTGGATAGGTGAATATCCTAATGTGGGCTCTCCCACACATTTCCATGTCTTGTTGGGTAACCCATTTACTTCAGAGCCTAAATCCAGTATAATATCCCCCATGTTGAAATCTCCAATGTTGGCATTCCGTCTGAACTCTCTACTCATCCACCTCCTTGTATGCAAGTGATTAATTGTTTTCTACTCTATCTTTCCCTCTACATTTGTGTTACATATTTCTAACATATTTTGTAATACTATAACAGATGATGGATCATTTACTAGTTTAACACAAGATTGCAAAAAATCCTTTATGGTACTTACTTGTCCTAGGGACTGTGCTTCCTTAGTATGATCCAACGATGAAGGCACATCATGCATTGGTACGTCCTGAGTATGTTGCGTGGTTGATGTAGATGCAATCTTTGGCTTTCTTGAATATCTCGTTTTCGTTCTATGCATCAAACTGCTTCTATGGTTCGGCATTCTTCTTCACCCATTGGTGTTGTGTTGGATCTTGTCTTACTGTTTCATCTCTTGTTTTAACTCCTCTGCGCATAACTATGTTGATATTTCTTCCATCATCCCTTGCTTCAGCAGTAATCCATTGAACATTCTGATTTTTCTGATTCCTCTTTCCCTAGATCTTCCCCAATAGTATCGAACAGTATTTTGTGTCATGATCTTATCTGCGACAATACATACATGTTGCAGGTGGAAGTGGACATTCCCTTTCATAGTGTCTTGGTTGTTGATGGTTATGGCATAATACCAGTCCTTTTCCTCTTCCAAAACCTCCTCTACCTCGTCCTCCACCTCTATAGCCATCTCGATCTCCTCGCGGTGCGTTGTACTAAGGTACCTGATTATACTGCGTGGGATTATATTATGGTTGTGAAGTATTGTACTATGGTTGTGCAGTGTTATATGGTTGGGGTGTAGTTTTATATGGGGCTGGTACTTGGTTAAACTGTGGTGCAGCTTGCCCTATCATAATTTCTTCCTGCACCATATAGTTGTATGATGTTCTTCCCCTCATCAGCTCCATTTTCCTGCAATATTTGTCATCACGGCCCACTGACTTGAAAAATTTTCAATATGAACTCTTAGGCAATGTCTGGTATTTTTGCATCATTGGACAATGATATGGATCATTCCCATGTGTCTTACATATATCACACCATATTCATCTTGTCAGAAAAGGGTTTGGCAGTGTTGTTTCCATGTATTGTGCGGAAGTTGAGCACTCATTCTTCTGGTTTCCTTCTGTCCTACATGTGGTACACCAAACAACTTCTCTTTTGTCCTTACCCATGTTCTGGTTCAGTTGAAATGTCAAATTCTTCATATCCTCCTTCATATCCTCTTTTGTTGGATCTATCTTCTGGTATTTGTTGCATTCTAGTTGTAAGGCTACCTATAGAGCCTCTTCCTAAGTTTGAAATTGTTTTTGTCTCAAAGGGTATTTCAAGTGTGGTAGCAGTGAATTCACAAATAGATTTCTATGTTACATATCTGTCATGACATACTTTAGCTTTCCCTTCAATCATTTGAATCTTTGTTCAATCTTCCAGATAGATTCCCCAGTTTTCTTTCTGATCTCTATCATCTTATTCATGTATTGATCCTCTGAGCTAGGCTTCTGGAATTCATTTATCAACAGCTTATTGATATCCACAATCGTTATGGTTGTTCCTGGTGGACTATTTGCAGCTAAGCTCATGTACCAATCCAGTGCGTGGTCTCTTACTATGATAGTTAATTGTGCAAGTTTTGTATCCTCATTTGTGATCTTCTTTTCTTCCCATATATTTTCATAGATGAACAAGTTCTTCTCAGGGACCTATGATGCCTCTCCCTTGAACTTTGGTAACCTAATGGGGGGATCATGTCCTGCCATTACAAACTCTATTGGACTACTACCTCTGCATGGTGTATATCCATGACTAATGTTTCTTGAACTAGATCCCCTAGTTGTTTCTCCTTATGTAGATGAACTTCCTACTTTGTTTCTTCCAATAAAATTCAGTTGTCTAAACAGTGGTGTTCTCTCTAGTGTATTAGTCGCACATGGGTTTATGGGTTCCACACTAACACTGATATGGATAGGATTTATGCCTTCGGTTCCTACCCTTTGACCTATTTTCTTCCTTTCATATGTCACCCATAGGATTTCCTCAGTCTGCTCCACATCCCATAGATCCTCTACCTCTTCTTCATCACTTTCCAAGCCTTCCCTCGTGGCTATGGCTCTCTTCTTATTGTTCATCTTATATTGGTAGGGTTCTCCACTGTGCATTTTCCAATTGTTTCCATGATCTTCTTGATATTGTCTTCCTCCATCATGATTAGATCCAAGGAATCCTCTTTCTTTCATTTATCCATCTCTTCCTCCAACTCTTTGTCTCTTGTCAGTGCTTCCCCCCTTCCCCCATGCATGCAAGGAAGTTTAGCTTTTTGAGGCCATTGTCATTACACCTTTGTTATACAATAAAATCTTGATGGAAGTATACAACGATCTGATATACCTACCTCTAGGTCCTTTCAGGAACTCTTTCTCTATTGCGTTGTGAGACTTCGTAGTATCTACTACAAATTATGTGATAAATCCTGCAACAATGTTGTCTAACCAGAAATCTACAGTGTGTGTAAATTTATTGCCAACTTGTTGTAACTGTGTGATATCCACATAATTCCACTCTAGTTGTCTAATCTGATTTGTAGGGTGGTTGTCTTTCAACCTCAATATCCACTCCTACAACACATGTAGGAAATCACAGAAAAATACTTCATGCAAGTCGCTAAATACGTACTTGTCTAAATATTTGCGCAGTGTTAACTTCGGGTTTCTGTTATCTTTTTGCACAAATTCCAGCTCATTTTTTTTCAACCATCTCTCGATATCTGCCTTTGTTGGGTTCCATGGTCTAAACATCCCCTTTTATAATCTCATTCTTTTTAATGTTTCCTCACCAAATCTCACATTCTTGTCACAATTCTTCAGCGGATCTCATTCACTCAATCCCGTTTTGTTCCAGTTGGCAACGGAACCATTTGTCGGTTTACTTTTCTCTTGCTAACTTTCTTGGGATGACCCACATTCAGTTCTACCACGGTCTCCAACAAAACCTCTTTAAAACTATTGTCCCCTCTGGTAAACTAGAAGGAAACACAGTACACAGAGTGCATTGCACAGTCTCACTTAAGATAGTTCTATTGGTGGTTGCAACACTCAAGTTTTTGCAACCTGGGAATGAGTGGGGATCTGGGATTAAAATCTGTGATATTTATTTGTTACTTTAACATTTATCTTATATTTAATACCCTGTCATTCTTATTCATGCATGTAAATTAGCACATCTAACTAGTCCTTCATGCATTTGTCTAACATCTAATCATTGACAGTTAAAAAAATACTCAATATTCAATCACATGGCACATGATATACCATGGTTCACCCCTCCTAGGATATGTCCACAAATATTTGGCTGCTCTTCTCTTTTATTATAGTGTTTCCAAAACTACAGCGTTGCGCACATTACAACTCCCCATCAACGGGTCGAGATCTACAATGAGGTGAAATAGATCACACCAGGATCCTTAGTCTGTGACCTAACCCTCGAGATCTACCCTATTTCCTCTCATCATCTCAACAAATTACAAAACAAATTGTATTTATAGTCATTCTTTCTTTGAACGTCATAGTAAGAACGACCAAAAACCAACAAGGAACCTCATTCCAACAACCCAAAAAAGAACCCCAACCTAGACCTCCTATGTACCTACTTATACATGTTTTTGGCTTACCAGCCATTAGATCTTCTTACCAAAACCCTAACCCTATCATGGCTAGGTATTCTTGCATGTGTGCCTCACATGCTTTCATCTTCTTCATGTGTGTCTGTCTTGGACATGCTTCTTTTCCAGCATGTGCATCTTCCTTACACATGTTGCTTCTCATACATGCATGTCTTCTTTCCACATGCTAATTTTCCTACCAACTATATTTCTCCCACATAGTTATTTTCTCCCAAAACTGGGCCTACGCCCAACACCTGGGACTTCTTGATCTACTCATCTTTGTCTCCTTATCCATCTATTTTTCTATTTTTTCCATACTTTGCATCAATTTGATATTGAAGTCATCGTGTTGTGCCTTGGCTCTCATAAGCCTTTCGTTATCATCCTTGTAACTTTGGACATCTTTCTGCAATAATTTTACAGTTTCTACCAAGTTCATGCACTTCCCCTTATATTTTGTACCATTGGCACCCAAACTAACAAATAGATTCCCAAATTCATCATCAAGACTATAATTCCTCTGCACATATTCCATGCTTTAAACCTTTTGCACTGACTATGTCCTACTCTATTTGTTGATAATTCTGCAAAATATGTAGACAACAAGATTTTTTAGGTGGTTTCATGCAACAACTACATGAAAACTTTGCACCATTTTTTCATAATCATTCTCTTAGATTTATTAGATGATTTTAACATTCCAAACTCAAGTGCGCACATCTATGCATCATTTTCTTTGTGTGCATCATAACTCTATACCACACACCAATGGTTTTCTATGCAAATTAAACTTTGTATTGTCTAGTACCAATTCTTAATGCACACATCTATTCATGTTGGCCTCTAGCCTATACAAGTCCATTGTTGAACCAATATCTCTAATACCAATTTGTAACATCCCCATCCACCCAATTTGATCCTTGCTACTCCATAAAACACTCTGACAAAGCTCTCCTACCAATTTGTAACATCTCCAACCACCCAGGATGGGCCACATCACACAACCTCGACAAGGGTTTCCATATCAAGAACCAGCCAAAAATGGGAGGTATATGGGATTACATACATGGCAGGTGTATCCAAATGGATGTTTTCTTTGATATGCAATGAATCATTACCTTTCTCCATGGACAAAATTCTTTATTTAATCCATCTTTAATCAATTACTAATGGTTAAAGAAGGATGAGTATGGTTAAATGGAGTTAGGTAACTAACCAAACCAGTAACTCAACCTTTAATTAGGAAAAAATATATTTTTTGAGCATTTATTACCATGTACAAGACTTTCCTTTGGGTATCTCATGTATACACATGCTAAATCATCGTTGGTTATATGGGATGACTCGGTTTCTACCTTATTTCTCCAACAAAACCCTTTTCACCATCAACCCTTCTGGTAAACCAAAAGGCTACACCATGCAAAGAGTGCACAACACAATCTCACTTGAGATGGCTTATGGGTGACTGCAGGACACAGATGTTTGCAGTCATGGAAGGGATTGGGGATGTTCCTTTTACTTCTAATTCTAATTTAACATGTATTCTACCATAACATTCATCATATATACTATTTTATCCATTCAACAACATTCATTCTTCATGATTATTCTAGTGCATGTTGTAAGTAAACCCTAACAAATGCATTAATTTATCCATTCATTCATTATTAGAATACAAAAGAAACACAGAACACATCAAGACATCATTTTATCATGGTTCACCCCCCTGGGCTACGTCCACGAAGATATTTTTATTTATTCATTCTTCATCAAAATAGCATTGCATGCATCACAACATAGTTTTAATATTGGCGAGGCTAACCAATGTCACACCAAGCTCCACAGCTTGTGACTTGGCCCTCAATTGCATCCAAAAACTGACTCCATATGAGCTCTACAACTCTCAACAACACAAATACTTTGACTCAAACTCAAAAATATGCTCAAAGTACTTCATACAAAGTGATAGTCCAAGATAAGATATGACTCTCCTCTTTCCTAGCCAACTCATACATCCTTTATTTATATTAAAAAATGGGTAAAAACCCTTATATTATGAATAAAAACCCTAATTCCAAGTGGAATCCACTTGTCCACTTTCTAACTTCCTTCCGCGCAGTTTTTATTTGATCCAACCATTCCTTTCTTTGACTTTGCATTGATCTTCCTTATTTCTTGACGCATCGCTTCCTTTGCCTTCTAGCACACTACTTTCCCTTATTTCATGGCGCTCTTTGCTTCCTTTGGCCCCTTCTTCCTCATTTACTGCATTGAACCCCAAAATTTCCTGGTCCAATAGGCCCCCAACACTAACATGTGGCTCGTTCCAAGTCACTCAATTCATGTGTGCCTCCTGCATAGATTTCTCCAGTTCTTGGAACTTCTTTTCTAGTTCATCCAGTTGGTTCTTTGCATGCGCATTTTTCTCTACCAAGTTCTCTACCACCTACATTGTGATGTGCTCCTTCAGCACTTCTCTACTCTACAAGTGCACATGTTCAAATCTTCTTTTCTCTAGTTCCATATTTTCTATCATATTTTCAACTTTCTCCTAGAGTGGCTCCAACTAATCCTATCATACTTGTTTCTCCTATTGCACGGCCCTTATCTTTGCTTGTAAATTTTTTGTCTCCTGTGCAACCCTCAGTCTCTCCAATATAGGCATTGTCTTCTTCCTTTGCTTTATATCCTGAATTTTGGAATTTATCTTTTCTTCCCTTTGATCCAACTGTTGGATCCCTTCATCTTCTCCCAAGCTTGTTCATATCTGTACGTCCCTTTCATAAAGTCATATTAATTCTTTTACTTCCAACGCAAGAATATATGATTGTTATGTTGCTTGTCGTTCTCTTTCTGATCTAACTTCTGGAGGGGTGGTTGGTATCAACTTCCCAACCTAATCAGCTATCTCTTGTTTGTACCCCTCCATTATCTGCACTATCCTTTTTAGCTTTTCTTCTGCGTTAAGTTCTCCTGCTAGTGCGCTATCCAGAATTGTTTGAAAGACTTCTTCAAGTATTTTCTCCAATTTTTTTGTGTGTCATTTATCCTCCTCATGATCAATCTAAACTTGTTTGAGTACTGTCTCGAGCACCTCCTTTTCTTCCTTTCTTCTCTCCAAGTGTGTTTCATCTATCCTGACTCTGGATTGAACTTCTTGTGTTATGCCCATCTGCAACTTATATAATGCCTTTGTTGGGATATTGGATAACGCCAATTCCAACTGCTCCACATCCTTCATATGCCTCTGTGTGGTTTCCTCGTCTACATGTAATATACTTTGACTTATCTTAAACATCATGCTTCCCATTATTTTTGTTTGCACTGTCTCCCTTTATTCATGTATGGGTACCTGTTGCAATGCACTTCTCTTATGTGTGACAGTGAGATGTAATCTCTCCAGAACTTCCTTGACTTACATGATTTCTTCTCTTTGATATTCTGCAACATAGAGTTCTTCTTCTCCTCAGTATTTCACCTTATCAGCTACTAACTTTGTGTCATCTTCTGTGATTGTGAAATCAATGGGCTTAATCAGTGCCCTCATTTTTTTTCTTTGTTCTCCAATCTGCATGATTGATTTCTTATTTTTTGTCTGTGAAGGTTTTTCTTGTCTCCTGTTTTGGGATTTCATGTTTCATCTGTGCTTCTCCATTTGTTCTTTCTGCACTATCATTTCCTAGCACTGAGGCTCTTGGTATTGTTTATTTCTTCCTTGTCTTCTTTGTTATTGTACTAATGACTGTTGATTTGGTGTGTTCTGCTACTTTTCTAGTATTTTCTATTGGGCTACTGAATTTATGTGTTGTAGCAGCTTCTTCTTGTTCTTTTCCCTTTGCTCATTTCTTTCCTGCTATTGTCACCTTCCATTGATCCAGGAATTCTACAATAACCCACTAGAATTATTCTATTGTAACCATGTTTTCTTAGGGTCTCTTATGGATTATATCCATGTGTTATACATGGATTCCTTAAATTTAGTTATCCCCTCATGATCCTTCACCACTTCAGGTGAAATTATCCATTTATTTGCAAATTTCTTCTGCATCTCTTGAATGTACATGCCAAAAATGCTTGAGTTGGATTTCCTTTTCTTGGCATTTGTGTTATGTTGCAGGGTTTCACAAAACATTGAAAACTTTGGTTTTTCCCATGCCTCCAAAAAATTGAAAGCTTAGGTTTTCCCCATGCCTCCAAGGCTATCAAAATCAACATCCAGGAATAATGGAACTTTGTTCCAGCATTATGCACATCTCATCAGTATTCTAAGAAAAGGTTGAGCAGATACACCACCCAACTTAACATTGTTCCTTTTTTTCATTGCGCAACTGCTGTGACCACCCCTACATGTGCCTCTTCTTTACACATTGGATAGTTGGTTCATTGATGTTCTTAATTATCATCCCTCAGTTTCCTCTGCCTATGAAAAAATTTGCCTTCACTTTTTCTGCAATAGCCTTTTCCTTTATTTTATCATCAAGGTATTGATCTGAATTTACCCCATATATCGGTAATCCCATCAACTTAGAAATTAGTTTGACATCTATCAGGACAGGTCTATCCATCCATAAAAATCCTCCATATATGCGCCCCAAAATCTATTTGATGAATGCATTTATGCCTTTCCCCTGCCAAAGTGAGGAATTTCCAATAAATTCATTATGTCGGAGTTGTAAAGTTTGGCTATCCACTATTTGGGATCCATAATCGGGATTCCTTTCGATGTTGACCCCATGTTTTCCATGATAACCTCTTACGCAATCTCTAGGAACTTGGTGACCTATGTCACATCATGATCGGTGTAACCTAACTTGGTAACACATCCTAGCATATCTTCCACAATGATGACTAAGTCTGGAATGTGGGGAATTGACAGAAAAAATTGTGTTTATGTGCGCGTTGATGTCAATGCTGCCCTTTTTCTCGACAACCTTGTTGTTGTTTCTTCTAGGATTTCTTCTTCCTACATTTCTTCATATGTTGAGAGGTCATCCTCGACCTCTGGTTTTTTCTCTGCTAAATATTTATCTGACTCTGTGTTATCACTATCATCTTCACCCTATTTTCCTTCTACGTGCAATTCTCCTAGGTTTTATGTGCTAGTGTTTTCTTATGTCCTAGGATTTCTACCTTGCGTTGCTTGGTTGACTTCCACTACTTCTTCTTCTAGGTTTTCTTCTTCAAAACATATTGGGCTAATGGATTATGTTTATGTAGTTGGAATATCATCCACATCGACCACTCCGGTCATTTTTTCTAGAAGTTTGTTAGTGCTTCGGGTTCTTCATGTGAATTGACTTGGTCCTCCGAACTTTGGCAGCGCCATTTTCTTGTCTTCGGGAAAACTCTATTGTAGATGTCGGCTGGGTTCTTCATAAATTCTCACTCACTCTCACCCTATTTTATTTTTCACTCTTTTGCTTAAAAATCACAAGTGTTTTTTGTTTTCCCTACTTTTCCCCTTTTATAGACTCTGTCATTAATACTTTGACGTGCCCTTTCTTTTCCATTCACCATTTTTTCACCTTTCCAGTCATTTCTGGTCTCATCGTGCAGTGTTTACTTTTCCTACTCACACTATTATGAATTTTGTCATACAAATTGTATGTCTACTACGTGTTTTCATTTTGAACTGGTTGTCTACCACTTATTCCTCTAACTACTACTTTTTGGTTTTTTCTTCATTTTTCTACTTTTTTTTTCTTCATGTTTCTACTTTTTTTTCTTCTTGTTTCTTACTTTTCTACTTTTTCTTCTATTTTTGTTATTTTTCTTCCTACTATCTACATTATGTACAAGTCTACTTGTTGTGTTGTAACTATTGAGGGTTGGTAGGTCGACTATCCCTATACAGTTTCAGTCGACTACCATTCACCATTCCTTGCATTTCATTGCCTTCTAAGCCATTTAGCTACACAACACCTCCATCTGTGATAGACTTTATCTCATATTGCCCTAGCCAATGCATTCTAAGCTTCCTTGGGTGCTGCAAGTATTTGTTTTCATAGAGGAGAACCAGATCTCCTACTTTGAAGTTATTCTTCTTAATATTTCTATCATGCCATGCTTTATCTTTTTATTTTTGTACCTCCTAATGGAAACCATCTATGATTTTGTCTTCTTCCAATTCCATGAGTTGATCCAACCTTTCCTTTGTTGCGCCTCTTTATATCATATCTGTAATTGTTGCAATACACAGAATTATTATCAAATAATCTAAGGGAACTACTGCTTCCTATCCATACACCAACCTAAAGGGTGTCTGCCCCATTATATTCTTGCATGTAGTTCTGTTATCCCATAGTATTGTTGGTACCTTTAAATCCCAGTCATCCTTGTTCACATTACAAATCTTTGTCAAGGAATTTTCCAATATCTTGTTAAACGCTTCAACCATTCCATTATCTTGAGGGTGATATGGAGTGCTCTTCTGGTGATGTATATCAAATTCTTATAGCATTACATCAATTGTTTTGTTGATAAAGTGAGTCTCATGATCACTCATCAATATTGTTGGGCATCAAAACCTTGTCACTACATGTTCAAATAAAAAGTGCGTTGTAGTCTTTGCACTGCAATCCTTTATCGATGTTGCCTCAACTCATTTGGTTAAGTATTATTTTGTTGTAATAATATATCTGGATTTTGATCTTATTGTTGGTGGATTAATTGGACCTACAAAGTCTAATTCCCACTTATCAAATACTTGTAAAGTACCATGAGGTCTGAATGGCATATCATCCCTCCTGGATGGATTTCCAACTCTCTGATAGAAATCACAATTATGACAGTATTCATTTGAATCCTTGTAAACTGTTGGCCACCATAATCCTACGTGCAACACCTTCTACGTAGTGTCTTTCCTTGCATAGTGTCCTCCAAAAATCCCTTCATGTGCTTCTTTTAAAATAATAGGCCTTTCAAGCTCCATAACACATCTCCTCAAAATGTTATCTGCTCCAAGATTGTATAAATGACCTGCAATCAGTTGATATTCTACAGCTCTGACCACCAATTTTTTCTTCTATGCAGCAGTAAATTCTCTTGGTGCAGATCCTGTACTCAAAAACTCAATAATGTCAACAAAATACTCATTGGTTGTCTGTATTGAAAATAATTGTGCATCTGTAAATTTGTCTTCCAAGTTATTGGGTTCTTCTCCATTAGTTATCATAGATAAGTGATATGGTCCTACATACAATATTTCGGGCCTCGCCACAACTTCAGATTCAAATTCTTGGAAAAAAAGTATCCATCTGCATATCCTTCCCCCCAACACTAGCTTATTGACTAAGTATCTAAGAGAAGAATGATCTGTAAACATCTTGAAATGTTTCCATAACAAGTAATGTCTGAATTTCTACAAAGCATACACCATGGCCAATCCTTCTCTTTTTGTATTATTGTAGTCATGTTCTGAATCTGATAACTTTATGCTTGCAAATGCAATTGGGTGATGTATATCACATTCTCCTGGTTCGGTCAATATTGCTCCTAATGTTATTGTAGATGCATCTGCATGTACATGAAATTTTTTATCCTAGTATGGAAACACTAAAATTGGTGCAGTAACCATCTTCTCTTTCAAAATATCCAAACTCTATTGGAACTCATCATTTCGTTAATATTTAGTGTCCTTCTTCGTAAATTTCTCCATTGGCGCAGCAATCTGTGCATATCCCCTTATGAACTTCCTGTAATATCATGTATGACCAAGTGTACTCTTTAACTGGCACACTGAATTCGGTGGTGGTAAGTTAACTATGACAGCAATTTTAGCAGGATCAACTAGCAGACCATGTTTACACACCACATGCCCTAACAAAATTCCAAAAGGTGCGTTGAAAATACATTTCTTAATATTCAATGAAATCTGATAATGTCTACATTTGTCTAATATCATTCTCAACACTTCAACATGGTCCTTCAATAAACTAAAGATTGTCCAATCATCCAAGTAAACCTCCAAAAAATTATGAATGAAGTTCTTAAGAACTACTACTACTACTCTTTAAAAAATGGTCGATGCATTATTCAACCCAAATGGAATCACTGTATACTGAAATGATCCCCATTATGTAGCAATTTTTTTCTTGTGTCTATCTTCTGGTGCTATCCTAATCTTATGATATCCTAAAAACCCATACGTAAATGAATAAGCTTCTTGACCTCCTACATTCTCCAACACTTCATCTGTAAATGGGATAGGAAAAGGATCATGTAGGAAAGAATCATTCAATTTTCTCAAATCTACACAAATCTTCATCCCCCCTTCCTTCTTTTCTTGCACCACAATAGGGATTATCCACTCTAATTCTTCCACAGGTTCTATGACACTGACCTCTAACATCTTGTCAATTTATGCCTTTACCTTTTCCTTATACATTGGGTTTAACATGTAAGGTCTTTCTCTTATAGGTCTGGATTTTGGCTTCAAAGGGATCTCCATCTCTCCTAGTTCTCCTACTAATCCCTTCATCTCTGAAAATGTCATTGGGAACATGTCAATGTACTCGCATAGTAATTCTATGATTCTTTCTACTATCTGATTATCCCAATAGTCTCCAATGCTTGCAATCTTTGGGTTTCCTGCAATTCCAATGTTTACCTTCATGGTCTTCAAGGGTGTAGCATTTTGAATCTAAATTTGGCCCTTCTACTTCCTTTTCTCCTTCAATTTTTGGAATTTGTATATTGCACAGGTTTTCTTCTACTAGATATTCTTCTTCTACGACATGATAACCGTGTGGCAATTGTTTGACTGTTTGTCTAGTCTTCTTCTGATATGTTGGGATTATTTCAAATTTTGGTTCTTTAAATATATTTTCTATTACCACCTTTAGTGTTGTATCTATCTCAGGAATTTCATTCTCAAAGGAAAATGTAACTACAAAAATTTTTTGTATCTCTTCTCAGTTTGTAGTTTCTTTGCATTGTTCCTATTCTATGTACCGGTTCTTTGGAATGCCTTCTAATGTGTGAATAAAATGGTGTTTCCATTCTTATAGTGGTAATAATATCCATTGAACCATGAACTTATCTACATGTTCCTTAGGTTGTCCAAATCCATCATACTTCTCCAAATTTTTGTTCACTTGCTCTATGTCGAATTGAATGTGTAGTAACCTCTTACACTGGAACCAATTGTTGATTTTATCCTTGTGTGTACCCCACCAATGGGAAGGTGTAGTGTAATACCCCAAGGACATGCCCCAATTGCATTATGAATTGTAATTATGTTTTATAGGCTGGTGAGCCAAGTTTATATAAGCTAGTGGGTTTATGTGGTTATTAGGCCAAGGAGCCTAAGTGTTGAAGGCCAAGAGACTGGTTTTTGTACATGTAATGATGCACATTATTAATATAAAAACATCTCTGCATGTGGACCGACCAAGATGAATGAGTGATGGGGGACTAAGCTTCCACAAAGTCTGGGTAAGGGAGAGGGGACTAAAAGGTTGGAAGAGGAGGCTAAGCTTGAGGGCTTAAGTCCTGGATATAATAATTTATTGTTATTTCAAAGTGTTGTGAAGGGTATGCTTTGTTTATCCTAAGTTCCTGGTTGGGGAAACATGTGAAAAATGGGGAGCATGTAGCCCCAAGGAGGCAGGTATCGACCTGGGCACATGCAGTTAAAACTAGAGAAGGGAGTCGTGTTTGGGGGTGGACCTCCCATTTTTCCATCCTCCATCTGAACTCGTGGGTGTCCATGATCGACCTATGTTAGGTGTTAGTGTTGGGGGTTCCTTCTCTATTTTTATACCATTGACTGTCTNATATCACTTGGAAATATTTCAAGAGGTATTTCGAGAAGAAATACTTGACTAAAAGGTATTATGATAGAAAGATGAAAGAGTTCTTTGAACTCAAGCTAGACAACATGACCATTGATGAATATGAACGAAGATTTTTGGAATTACTGAAGTATGTTCCATTCATCAAGGATAAAACTATCAAGATTCAAAGGTATCTAAGTGGACTTCCACCTTCCATTCGGGACAAGATCCAGTATGATGACCCAAAAACTATGGAAGAAATGATAAGGAGGGAAAAATGATCATGTGAACAGCAGAGAAAGAAACCTACTTTCCAAAAGGATCAGAGGAAGAAGGGAAGCAAACCTTCTTCTTTCAGAAATAGCCCTCAAGGACAACCATATTTTAGAGAGCCTAGAAAGGAGGAAGTGGGTGCACAAATGCCAAGACAAACACCTATGGAGTGTTGGGGTTGTAAAGAAAACCATAGGTACAGAGATTGCCCCCACAAAAATGATAAAGTGAGATCCATCCACGATGTTCAGCAAATTGAAACAGTGGAGGACATGGGTAGTAGAATGCCAAGGATCTACACAACCTTGGACAACAAGAAATATGAATATCATTCACACATGATTAAAGTTGAAGGTATGATTAACAATCAAATCTTTACTATTTTAATTGATTCAAGGGCTAGCCATAGTTATATAGATCCTAGAGTGGTCGAAATTTTTCATTTGTCGAGAAGCAAACATGAAAATTCTTGGTTAGTGAAACTAGCTACAAGAACCAAGAGGAAAGTCACTGAGTTGGTTGAGTCTTGTCCTATGGACATGATTGGATTGAGCACAAAGGCTGAATTGAATGTTTTTCCTTTAGGCTCTTATGACTGTTTAATTGGGATGGACTAGTTGGACCAGCACCATGCCATATTGGACTGTCATAATAAGGCATTCACTTTCCTAGATGAGGAAGGGAAGCGAAAAACAATCCAAGGAATTCTGAGAGTTGTTGCTATCAAAGAAATCTCAGCAATGCAGCTGAAGAAGTGCTACAGAAAAGGTTGTCAATTATTTGCAGCCTATGTGGAAGAACCACCCAAGGATAAGGTGTCAGGTATTGGAGATCATGCAGTAATAAGGAGTTTGAAGATGTGTTTCAAGAGGTACCATAATTACCTCTGAAAAGAGATATAGAATTCTCAGTAAATTTGATGCCTAGAGCAGCCCCAGTGTCAAAATCTCCTTACGGGATGAGTACGCCAGAGCTGAAAGAGTTGAAATAGCAGCTTGAAGAGATTCTGAAGAAGGGGTATATACACCCAAGTGTGTCACCTTGGGGAGCCCCAGTTCTGTTCGTGAAGAAGAAGGATGGAACGTTGAGATTGTGTATCAATTTCAGACAATTGAACAAGGTAATTGTAAAGAACAAATATCCTCTACCAAGGATTGATGACCTCTTCGATCAGTTGAAGGATGCGAAGATATTTTCAAAAATAGACCTCAGGTCAGGATATCTAGGTAAGGATAAAATATGAAGACATCAACAAGATCGCCTTTAGAACAAGGTATGGACATTACGATTTCACAGTGGTGTCGTTTGGGTTGTCAAACGCACTCGTTGTTTTTATGTGTTTGATGAATAGTGTGTTCAGGGACTATCTAGAAAAGTTCATCATAGTCTTCATGGATGACATTCTAGTGTATTCCAAGTCGGAGGAAGAGCATGAACAACGTATTAGGATGGTGTTGCAAGTGCTAAGAGAGCACCAGTTGTATGCCAAGTTGAGCAAATGCTTGTTTTATCAGGAGCAGATCCATTACTTGGGGCATATTATTTCGAAGGAAGGGATAGTTGTAGATCCTGAGAAGATTGAGGCTATTAGAGAATGGTCAGTGCCAAATAATGTGATAGAAGTCAAATCCTTTATGGATCTAGTTGGTTATTACAAAAGGTTCATCGCAGGGTTCTCGAGGATAGCTCACCCTATCACTTCCTTGCAAAGGAAGGAGAAGAAGTTTTAGTGGACAGAATATTGTGAGAAAATCTTTTAGTGATTGAAGCAACTGTTAACCAGTGCTCCAATTATAAGGATCGCAAATCCAAATGAAGATTTTGTGGTATGAACCGATGCGTGCAAAGGACTCGGAGGAGTCCTAAGTCAGAATGGATTCATAATCTGTTATGAATCTAGAAAGTTGAAAGAGAACGAAAGGAACTATGCAACTCATGAATTGGAGTTAGCAGCCATCGTTCACACTCTGAGGAAATGGAGACATTACCTCATGGGAAGGAGGTTTGAATTGAGAATGGACCATAACAGTCTGAAGTATTTTTTTGATCAACCAACCTTGAATGCTAGGCAGAGTAGGTGGTTGGATTTTCTCTATGAATACGATTTTGATATCAAGCATATCAAAGGGAAAGAGAATAAAGTGGTTGATGCACTCAGCAGGAGAGTACACGAATTACATTATATATCCATTATCATGTGTTGAACTGATATAAAGAGAATATTTTTGGAAGCTGCAAGCGCAGAACTGAAGTACGGGTAATTGGTAGCGAAGCTACAGCAAGATAACACGCCGCAAGGAGTGGAATATTATAAATTGGAAACCGATGGAACACTTTTGTACAAGAACAGAATTTATGTACCTAATGTCCAGAATGTAAAACTTATGATTTTTCATGAAATGCATAATGTGCCTTACGCAGGGCACCCTGGATATCAGAAAATCATAGCAGAAATCAAGAGCCATTACTTTTGTCTAGGTATGAAGAAAGAGATTGCAGGATACATTGCCAAATGTATGGAATGTCAAAAGGTTAAAGCTGAGCATAAGCACCCAGTTGGATTGTTGCAACCTTTATCCATTCCTGAGTGGAAGTGGGAAGTGGTCACAATGGATTTCATCACAGGATTTCCCAGAACATGCAAGCAGCATGATTCAATTATGGTAGTGGTGGATAAGCTTATGAAAGATTCCCATTTTATTCCCTTAAAGGATACTCACAAGGAAGCAAAGGTTGCTGATATTTTTATGAAGGAAGTGGCACGATTACACGGAATTCCCAAGACAATTGTGTCTAACAGAGACCCGAAATTTACCTCAAATTTCTAGAAAGGGTTATTTAAGGGATTCAGAACGAATCTGAATTTCAGTACAGCCCATCATCCTGAGTCAGATGGGTAGATAGAGCAGGTGAATCGAGTGATAGAAGACATATTGAGGATGTATGTGATGGACAAACCATCAAAATGAGAAAACTACCTACACTTGGTAGAATTTGCCTACAACAATGGGTATCAAGATTCATTGAAGATGAGCCCATTTGAAGCACTTTATGGCAAAAAGTGAAATACTCCAGTAAGTTGGGATAACCCAACTGATAGAGCGGTAGTTGGGCCAGAGTTGCTCAAGGAAATGGAAGAGAAAATGCTAAAAATTAAGAAGAATTTGAAAGTTTCCCAAGACAGAAAGAAAAAGTTATGTTGATAAAAACAAAACCCACAGAGATTTGAAAGTGGGAGATCATGTTTTTTCTAAAAGTAAAATCCAATAGAAGTTCCCTGAGGCTAGGCAAATTTTCCAAGTTGGCAGCCAAATTTTGTGGGTCATTTGAAATCCTAGAAAGGATTGGGTCAGTTGCATATATGTTTGCATTACCTGCATCCATTACTGTACATAATGTGTTTCATGTTTCATTAATTAAGAAATATATACCTGATCCTAATCATGTGATTGACTGGAATGTGATCCAAGTCAAACAAGAAAGTGTCCTGCAAGTGTATCTTCTGTGCATATTGGACCAGAAAATAAAACAGCTCCAGAATCGAGCCATAGGACTTGTAAAGTTCCAGTGATCCAGGTGGATATCGGTGGCCACACACCTTTTCCAAATGGCTCAAAATGACTTTCTGGCAGTTTTGGCAATTTACTATTTTTATCAGGTTTTAACTTCCGGGGCCATTTTGAGGGTCCAAATGAAGGTTTTTCAATATAGAGGTTCTCAATGATAGTGGAAGGCATCATTGAGCCACCGAAATGAATTGCATCGATGATACCTTTCCAACGAGCTATCACACGCCTAAAACGAAGATCGTATGCAAAAGTTATGACCTCGAGAAGTTGATGTACTCACTTACCCAAACAGAGCCCACATGACTTTTGGCGCTTCATCTCCCAAGGTTAGGTTTTTGGATGTCTAGGGTTTTTGGCATTCCTAATTATTGTAAAAATGCCTTCAGAGCCTCATTGTAATCATCTTCTTGTGAATGCGAGTAGCTGTCACATCTCTTCTCAGAGATAAGCTTCCACCATTCTAGCGAGTCTTCCACTCTGGATTTTTACAGTCTCTTTACATTTCTTTCATTAATAGAAATCGTGTATTATTGTATATCTATGTTTATGGTTGAATCTTTGATACATTTCTGTTATATTATTGAATATCTGCGATATCTCTATGCATTTCTTTATTATATCTCCGATCTCATTTCGTGCCGAAAACAAATCCGGATCATCCAGTCGACCTGGTACGGTCCTGAGGACATGACATGGGAGCATGAAGATGCTATGTGGGCAGAATACCTACATCTTTTTGAAGATTTTGGAAATCTTGTTGATGTTGTGTGAAATTTGCACTAAGGATAGTGCAAAAATAAGGGGAGGGGATTGAAATACCCCAAGGACATGCCCCAATTACATTATGAATTGTAATTATGTTTTATAGGCTGGTGATCCAAGTTTATATAAGCTAGTGGAATTATGTGGTTATTAGGCCAGGGAGCCTAAGTGTTGAAGGCCAAGAGCCTGGTTTTTGTATATGTAATGATGCACATTATTAATATAAAAACATCTCTATGTGTGGACCGACCACAATGAATGAGTGATGGGGGACTAAGCTTCCACAAAGTCTGGGTAAGGGAGAGAGGGATGAAAGGTTGGAAGAGGGGGATAAGCTTGAGGGTTTAAGTCCCAAAGATAATAATTTATTATTATTTCAAAGTGTTGTGAAGGGTATGTTTTTTTTATCCTAAGTTCCTGGTTGGGGAAACATGTGCAAAATGGAGAGCATGCATCCCCAGGGAGACAGGTGTCGACCTAGGCACATGCAATTAAAACTAGAGAAGGGAGCTATGTTTGGGGGTGGACCTCCCATTTTTCCATCCTCCATCTGAACTCATGGGTGTCCATGATCGACCTCTATTGGGTATTTGTGTTGGGGATTACTTCTCCATTTTTATACCGTCGATTGTCTGAAACGGTGAATCTCGTCTGACCTCTGCCTGCCTACCCTCACGCAGCTCTGAAAACCGAATGTTCCGTAATTGTTGAGTCATGTTATGTTGTAGCATCTGTCTGTCACCAGTTTTGGGGAAGCCCGTGTCTAAGTTCCCAGTTGACTATGGTGTCCATGCAGTTCTTGACCATGTGTGGCTTTCTGGCCAGAGTATGCTCGTGTGGAGCCTCGTGATTGTCCGACTGTGTTGGAAACCAAGTTGAAGGAAACAAGTTGTATGGCATGTGTGTAACACTCTCTCTAGGTGAGAGAGCGTGGGGAAGAAGTAAGAACTCCTAGAAGGGGGTCCTGTAGCTGCCACAGAGCTCGAAGACTTCCAGTATAGTCTGTTGCTAAAGCCCAAGGCAAGGGAGGTTTAGCAGTAGAAGGACTTTCCGGGTAATAGTGAAGGTGTATACTCCTGGGGTGGGACAAACATGTGGGGAATGAGGGTCTGTGAGAAGTGGGTGTAAGTGACTCCTGGGAGAGAATCCTTCCTCTGTAACTGTCTATCTTCTTATTGACCTTGCCTAGCCTAGGAATCCCTGCCCAGTGGAGCTTAGTCCCATCTCGGGGGTGACCTACTGCTGAGAGTGATGAGCAGCATGGTCTAAGGCTGGGAGGTTCATGGAAGGTCTACACGCAATTGGTGGAATTACTACAGTTTCAAAGATAAGTATAAGTTTGTGCTTAATATTATGTTTTGCATGCCTGTGATGCTTATATGTTATCATGTATTCTGTTGCGCATATGATTTATTATTAATTTCCTTGATGATGTATATTAGTAGTAATCATGTGCTTACTCTATATTTCTTAGAAAAATCTGTTAATTAAATTTAATATGCATGGTATATATAAGTAGGAGAATGCTTCGTGTAGTAGCGTCACCCGGAAAGCGTGTTGATGGTCAGGGATGTTACATTTTGGTATCAGAGCTCTCATTAAAATAAGGAAAGGTTTTGTTTGGTAGCATTGCTCGGCCTATTGGTGGTCGGGGATGTTACAATCTGGTAGCAGAGCTCTCATTAAAAATAAGGAAAGGTTGTGTTTGGTAGCATTGCCCGGCCTATTGGTGGTCAGGGATGTTACATGTAGATTTCAAAGAAATATCTAATATTGGTAATCTCTAACTTTCTACTACTTCTGATTCAAACTTCATTAAAAAAAATTCTAATTCATTTAGACCATAAAAGGTAGGAGGCTCTCTTCCCTATGAACCAATCCATCGCAGTGCATGCATCATTATAGCACATCTTTTGGTGGACAATTCATGTAGTCATTGTTTCCATTTGTCTATTCCTATGTGTTAGATTCTGAAGTATAAGAACTAATACTCATCCAACTGAGCATGCCATCCGTAGTTGGGTTGATATAATCCTCTTCACATGTGGTAGTTTTGTATAATTAATTTACATCTTATGTAATAAAATTGTTTGTCGCAGGCTCCACATACCTTCCTCCTTATAAGGGATCCAATGGTGCAATAAATATGTATTCTCCATATTCAAAGATAATAATTCTTGTCTTCAAATTGATAATATCCACGTTATCAAAATCTCAATCAAAACCCAACAATGTTGGATATGGAGAAGTATTATCTACTATGTCAATGAATTAAAATTTTGTCACAGTGTGCACACCATCTAGATCTACTGGAATCCCTTTCAATCTTCCAATTGGCACCACTCTATGTTGATTTTATAACTTCAATTGAATAGGTGAATACCCCAATTGAGGTTCTCCCATATATTCCCATGTCTTCTTTGAAAGAACATTGACTTCAGACCCTAAGTCTAGTATGATGTCCCCCATATTGAAATCTCCAATGTTTGCATTCAACCTGAATTCTCTACTTGTTCTTCTCTTCTTTCTGACCTAATTAACTGTTGTTACCCCTTCTTCCTCAGAATTACACTTCTCTAACAGAATTTATAGTAATTGTAAATAATTTATATCATTTAACAATTTTACACATGACCCCAAAACGTTTCTTAAGTTACTTGCTTTAAAGGATTCTCTTTGTTGTTCTGATCAAATAATGGAGGCATGTCATACACTGGTATCTCATCTACTAGCTTTGTTTCTGAATTCGACGGAATATTTTCTTTCAGAATATCTTGTATAGCCTCTTTGAATATCTCCTTCTCTTTGCGTGCATCAAAATTTTGTTCAGGCATTGTATTCTTCCTGACCCATGGGTATTGATCATGATCCTTCTTTGTTGCATCTTCTCCTATCTTGTCTCCACCTATATAAACTATGTTAATATTCTTCCCATCCTCTTCTACGTTTTCCACCACAATCCATTGCACATTCTGATTGTTTTGGTTCCTCTTGTCTTGTCTTTTTGTCAATAGTGTTGGACAATATTATGTTTCATGGTTTGTTGCACGACAATACATACATGTCATTGGTGGTTGGAGACAATCTCTGGCATAGTTCCCTAGTTTATGAAAGTTATGACAAAATTATGGTCCTCAACCTCCTCCAAAGCCTCTTCCTCCATGGCCTCTTCCTTTGAAGCCTCCATTGTTTCCTTGATTATCCATGTGTGGCGTATTATACTGAGGTCCCTGATTGTACTACGACTATGAATTATTGTACTGAGGTGGCACTACGCATTGTTGTGTGGGATTATACTATGGTGGTCCTTGAAACTATTTTGTGTTATTGTACTATGGTTGTGCTACAAATTGTTGTGGTTGTTGCGCAGATTATCCTATCATGTGTTTGGATTGCACCCTATATGTATCTAAAATCCTCTCTTTCATCATCTCCAAGCTTCTACAGTCCTTGTCTTTGTGTCCAACTAACTTGCAAAAATTACAAAATGTACTCTTTAGTACTATCCGATACTTATGCCTCATGGGACAATGATAGGGATCATGCCCATGTGTATTACAAATCTCACACCATGGTCCTCTTGAAGATGAATGGTTTATCATACCCACCCCTATGTACTGCGCAAATAATGGACACTCATTCGTGTGATACCCTTCAGTTATGCATAATGTGCACCAAACATCTTCCCTTTTCTCCTTACCTTTATTCTTATTCAAATAAAATTTTAAGTTCTTCAGGTATTGTCTTAGCTCTTCCATAGCTGGATATTTCTTCTTATAATGATTTTCTTCTAACTATAAGGCTATTTGCAAAGCCTCAACCTGACTCTAGAATTTATGTTTCCTCAAAGGATACTTCAAGTGTAGTAATAAATAATTAACAAGAAAATGTCTATGTTGCATATCAATAATAGGGTAATTTAACTTACCGTTTAGTCTCTTGAACTTATGGTCCACCTCCCAGACTGATTCTCTTGTTTTCTACTTAATCTCTATCATTTCATTCATGAACTGATCCTTTGAGCTTGGTTTTTGAAATTAATTATTAATTTCCTCTTCACCTATGCTACAGTTGTAGGTAGTCCCGTTAGATTATTTGTTGCGAGACCCATGTACCAGTCTAATGTGAGTTATTTGAATGTGATTTCCAACTATGAAACATTTTTATCTTCATATGTAATCTTCTTAGCTTCCCATATCTTCTCACAGATAAAAAAATGCTTTTTTGGGTCATATGACCCATCTCCTCAAAATTTTGGTAACCTAATAGTTGGATATTGTCCTGCCATTGTGAATTTTTTTGTACTATCACCTTTGCATGATGTATATACCTGACTTCTACTTGTTGAACTTACACTTCTACTTGATTTTCCACTGGACCCATGTCCTGTAAAAATTATTCTACCACTAATCACTTGTTGGTTAACTGGTTTTTCTTCTTCATATGTCTTATCCAGACATGGGGTTGTGGGTTAATCCACACTAATTCAGATCTGGAGTGGAGAGCCTTCTT
>JZKD02S1663392.1:77479-90820 GCA_000966675.3 Picea glauca
CTAAATTTACAAAAAAGGAACCCCCACGAAGTCCATAGTTGAGCTCTTTTAGACTCCCTAAAATTGAAAAGATCATCGAGTGACCTTATTCTTTCACACTCGTTAAAATGGTCCATAAGAACATTCCTGAGGAAGTCCATAGTTAAGCTTTTTTCAGACTCCTTAAAAATGAAAAAATTGTCGAGTGATCTTGTTTTTACCACACTAGTTATAATGGTTTTGAATAGACATCTTTTCGGTGCTAATTTACCCCTATTTCGAACCGACTAGACTACCTTTGAAAAAGGTACCCCAATGCAGTCTCCTTTTACACTTTTTCAAACTCTCTAAATATGAAAAAACCGTCATTCTTACCTTCTTTGGGCTAGTTAAAATTACATCGAAGGACGTTACTATTGTGTGTCTTATTAATCACGTTTTCATACCTGCATATTTGGCCTAATGTCGGCTCCATGTTGCTCTCAATTGAACCATCTGAAGCATGCCTTATATGCAATCCCTGTAGCACTTTGCCTCTGTGTCTTGACACCTTGGCCCACGGAGGATTTTTTCCAAGTGTACTTTTCCTGCATATGTCCCTTTGCTCTGAGCATCCATGTCTTCCTTGCACTTGGAACTAGTATGTCTGTGACACTCGATCCTCCCTTGTAATACAGCATTCTTTTATTATTTTTCAAGCTTTTCAAAATTATTGAAAAAGACAAAAAAAATCAAATATACCCCAAAAAGAGGAAGGGAAAAGTATTTTCTTTTTATTGGCAGCACATTGAGTCGCCCTTGGACAAATCACATCCTTTTGTTTTTTCATCAAGTCATGGGATTTAATATGACCTTAGGAAGTTGTTCTCGCTACATAGAGTTGTGTCCTCCTCCATTTGGTTATTCTTCCAAACATATGGAGAGTTTGTGTTGCCTCCTGCATCATGAACTTATGTCAACATTATGTTGCATGAGTCTCATCATTCATCGTGCTATTGTCCAAGGGAAGTTTTTACCAAGATTGAGTTGGCCCCTCTGAAAATTGTCTCTTGCCCTCATGCCCAGCCATCCTAAAAGCCCAATCAAGTCTTTGTTATAAATCCATGAAGCCCTTAGCTTTATCATCAAGATCCTCTAGTATGTTCCTGACAAGACATCGAAGACCTATGGGTAGTGAAGTCGTACACTCATATTACACTCCTACCCGAGTTGTGAAGATTTTGAAGTTGTTGCTCAAGATTTGAAAGCCTCATCTCTAGCCATCAGGCCTTGTTATCTTCTGAAAGGTGGATACTATACATGTATATCTTTTTTTGTTTCGAGATGTAGATCCGTTGTGTATTTCTCGCGGCTACACTTTATATAGTTATATGACATGGATATGCAGTGTATTTGATTGGAAGCCATGATTTTATTTCATCCTGAGCATGGGTATGCCTGCCTCGGTGAGACAATTGTTATTTTGCAGATGGTACCTCCTAAATTATGGTCCCTGGGCTCACTGGTTTGGTACGTTGGTGAATATTGATAATGTATTTCGGCCATCAGATGCTCTTCTGACCTCACACATTAGGGGGCATATGTTATAACCCTAATTTGCACCAGATATGCTTACCTAGCATCAGGCCATCTCATTTTACATCCTTTTCCAAGCCACTACTGAAAAACTCTTCTTAAAAACACCCTTTTTGAAGGCACACGCACCCTGCTCCACTACTGCATGCGTGTACATGCTAGCTGACCCACTACATCCCGTGTGTACCGACAAAAGAACGAAAAATGGAAATTTGCAAATGGAACACACAGTTTTGGGTAATTTAACTAAATCGTTTGACCACCCATAGCCATTCACTCGACCAAATACCTAGATCTTTCTAGCCTATAAAAGAAGGGGTAGATGTCCCATTTGGAGGAGGAAAATAATTGTAAAGAAAATCTACCTAATTTCGCATTCCCTTTGTCCCAACCTTTTGCAACTAGTGTGTGAAGAGAAGCATATACAAAAGCAGTTGGAGCATAGTTGAAGAGGATCCCAGGACCAGATTCGAGGAGTAGTGGTCGATCTCACTATTATAAGGTTACTCTTGTGAGATTAATAAAAAGAAGTACTTTTCTCATCCCACCATATGAGATTGTCAGTATTTAAATTTGATAATATTTTGATAACATCTCTAACCCATTAGTTCATAGATCATATGCATGCGGATTTCTTTGTTTTTCTTTGTGTGAATGTAGGTCAGCATTGGGAGGATATTTGCAGTCAAGAAGCGACCAAACGTTAAAGGATCGACATCAAACATAGAAACTAAGTTACAGTAACTTGATCTTTTTAACCTTGTATTTGCATATGAATAATGGGGTTTATGATTGGGATGTTGGTAAAAAGTAGGAGACTTTAGGTCATTTTTGCATGCATTACAGAACCCTTGATGCTAGTCCGTAGGGGAATTTCCGACCCACAACACTAGCGCTTCCCCCATCCCCCTCGTGTGTGTCGAGTGGTTTAGTTGTCTACTTCCATGGTCATCACCCCTTCTATCATGCAATAATATCTAGATTGATGTATAAAAAGACCTAATGTACCTCCCTCTGGGTCCATTCAAAAATTCCTACTCTGTAGCAGTATATGACTTCATTGTATCGACTGCAAACTCGGTAATAAACCCTGCAGTAATATTATCTAACCAAAAATCCATTGGGCGCATGAATTTATCATTAACCCTTTCCAACTACACGATGTTCTCATTAATCCACTCTACTCGCCTTATCCGATTAGGCGGATGGGTATCCTTCAACCTCAATAACCACTCATGTAATAAATCTGGAAAATAACATAAATATGTCTCATGCAAATTAGTAAACACATACCTTTGTAGATATTGGTGTGGTGTATATCTGGAACTTCTTTTATCTTTCTGCGCAAATTTTATCTTCTTTTTCTCCAACCACCATTCAATATCTTGCTTTGTAGGATTCCATGGCATGAACATCCATTTTTACCATTGCATATTCTTCACCAGATCCCTTCCAGGATGTTGTTCTGAGTTCCAGCTGGCAATGAAACCATTTGTTGGATATAGGGGCTAACCCAGGTTCTACCTTAGTTCTCCAAAAAAAACATTTTCACCATCATCCCTTATGGTAAACCAGAAGGATACACCGTGCACAAAGTGCAGAGAGAAGTCTCACTCGAGATGGTTTATGGGTGACTGCAGGACATAGATGTCTGTAGTCATGGAAGGGATTGGGGATGTTCCTTTTACTTCTACTTATATTTTAACATGTATTCTACCATAACATTCATCATATCTACTAGTTTATCCATTCAACAACATTCATTCTGCATGATTATTCTAGTGCGCGTTGTAAGTAAACCCTAGCAGATGCATCCATTTATCCATTCGTTCATTATAAAAATATAAAAGGAACACAGTACATATCAATACATCATTTTACTGTGGTTTACCCCCCCCCCCAACTACGTCCCCAAAGATCTTATGCTTTATTCATTCTTCATCAAAATAGTGTTGTGTGCATTACATCATAGTTTTAATACTGGTGAGGTTGGTCGGTGTCACACCATGCTCCATATATTATGACCTGAACCTCAATTACATACCAAAATTGACTCCATTTGAGCTTCGTAGCTCTCAACAACACAAATACTTCAACTCGGACTCAAAAATATGCTCAAAGTACTTCATACAAAGTGATATTCTAAGATAATATATGACTCTCCTCTTTCCTAGCTACCTCATACATCCTTTATTTATACTACAAAATGGGTAAAACCCCTTAAATTATGACTCAAAAACCCTAATTATAAGTGGACTCCACTTGTCCACTTTCTAACTTCCTTTCGTTTGGTTGGTCTTCGATCCAACCATTCATTTCTTTGACTCTGCGTTGATCTTCCTTCTTTTCTAGAGTGGTTCTTTATTTTACTTTTGTCACGCTACTTTCCTTCTTTCCTAGAACATGATGCATCCTTTGTCCCCTTCTACCTCATTTACTGCATTGAACCCCAAAATTTCATTCTCCAACAATCACTTTCACGGCGCGTACAAGTTCCAAAAAAAAAAATTTAGAAGATCTCAAGGAGATATGGGGAAGAGATGTTTACAAGTAGGATAGGGACTAGACCAATAAGAGAATCAATAATTCAATGGTGTAAATTTGACACTATAACAGATGCCCCCTAATGTGTGAGGTCAGAAGAGCAACTGATGGCCAAAATAAATTATAAGTCTTCAAAGAGTATTAAGCCAGGGTTAAGGTCTCCATAATCCAATATAAGGACATCAACCAACAATAGAAACAAGTCAAAATACTCAATTTATGAGGTGGGAATACCCATGCTCAAGTGTGATTACAAGCATGGTCATGAATCAAGTACATTACATATCCATGAAGAATGTATATATAGAAATAAGTTATCATGGACACAAAAGATATACATGGTGGATCCATTTCAAACAGAGATCATAGCCACGAAAGAGATACACATTGGATATATGTCTCAAGATCAGTGAAGAATATATGGGGGCAAGAGTTGGATAACTAATCCCATGAATCTAAATCCTTGTCCCATATTAAGATGTGTTGGAGTTGATAGGAAGAGATCTATTGGAAAGAAGGAATTAAGGCATCCCCCATCAACCAACACGAGTAGCAAAAGGAAAAATACTTGGAAGGACTCGAATGAAATATTGAAAGGTCCACCACGAAGTGCATCTCTTGTGTGCACCTGATATGAATAGCACACGAAAAAGACCCTCTGAATAGAAACCAATAATAAAGATTATCAACAAAGGTGAGGAAACCACCAATGGGGACAAATGGAATCCAAGGTATTGCACGAATCCTAATGTGTGAATAATTTTTTTGTCATCGAACAAAAGGGAAACCACTAATTTAATGACCAATGATGGAATTTCATATGTTGAGCACAAGGTCACCAATCAATAATGTAAACAGGTCCATGGTGTGACTCTAGGTCAAACTCTTAGATCCATTTGCCGTAGTCGATAAGAGCTTAACCCGCCTGTAAGAAGTCAATGGTGACCCTGTTGAAATTATTCCTCGGTGGATTCAACCCTTGGTATGAAACAATACCATGTTGATATTTTACCACTCTACTCAACACATGGAAGTTAGCTCAAAACAAAATCACTTTATTTAATAAAATCACAATTGAGTAATCAACTAAACATGCAGTGGAATCATAAACAAGGAAACCAAATCAAGCACATATAAACACCAATATTTTTGGGTAAACCCCAAGAAAAACCATGAAGGGAAAATCAATCCAATGATTCTTTTATTAAGGTCAAATTAGGGCTCTCGTAACAGGGATAATGTCCCACTGAGAGAAGTATACATTGTAGACAAACCTAGAAACTCTTGTGCTATTGTATGACCTATTCTAGCATGTTTCTCAAGACATATGTGACTTTTCCTTATGTGACCCACGGACATCCGCTACTTTCCCTTATATCACCCATGGATATCCGCGACTATATAAACTATGACCCATGGATATGTACAAAAATATTGTATGGAAATCTCCATGCAACTATTCTCTTCCTTGTGGCTTTTGTCCTCTGAAACCCACCTGTGGATAATTTTGATTTGTCTCCTTCTTGACCAATATGACTTCTATATGGAGTTCCTTCTCCACTTATCCAATATCTTGAATCACATTCCTTTGCGATCCAACCCTCTCTGCATCAACACTTGGATGAAATCTCTTCACCCAACCTATGAGATCTCCCCACTCTAGTGTAAGAAAACTTCCTTCTTTTCTTCTACACTCCAACTAGAAAAAGTCCTTATTTTCTATCTCCAATCTTGGTATCTCACCAAAGACCTCGATCTTGGAATCTCACCAAATATCCTCAACCTTGGCATCTCACCAAAGATCCCTTGCTCTTTTTATCTCACCAATATTCTACTGATATTGGCATCTCACCAAATATCCTCACCTTGGTCTCTCACCAAGTTCCTCTTAATCTCTCTCATCAAGAGTGACTTCCTCTCAAAGTCCTAACCATGTCAACTTTGTCAACACAAGTGTCTTTCTCCTTCTCCTAGCCTTTCTTTCATAATCATGAGTTACAATCTGTTTCTAATATCCAAAGTGATCTATGGTTGACATTACTTCTCACACTCACTTAATATTTAGATTACATGTTGCATGTCATGCATCTTCCTTAAATAACTCAATTCACTAATAAATAGAATTTTACTTTAATTAGTTCCTTTTAACTAAAGTAAACTCAAGACTAGAAAATTCTTTGATGACTTCCACATTCTATACATGTGCCAATGTGGAAGTACATGTTCAATGCTACCACAAAAATCAACACTCCTTCTTAGAGAGGAAGGTACTTCTCCCACTTGTAGTTGGATCCTACTACCATATATGCTACCATGCATGCTCTCCAATATACCTGATTGGTTGCTCCCTCTGACATAGAATCTATCCTTGTCATGATGCTATGACATGTCTCCAAAGACTCACTGCTTCTGAACATTCTCCTAGAAGTCTCTTTCTCTTGATCATATTGCATGGCCATCTCGTACCATGACTCCTTCTTGAGAGACTTGGAAGTTTGCTAATTCCCACGTGAACCTCAAGGTCAACTCCCTCTGAACTTCTCAACCTTCTAAGCCTCTCACTCCCTATTCTATGTCACTGGCATTTAATCCAAGATCCTCTTGTATCCCTTTATATGCTCCCATCCTAGGATAATGGTTCACCTAAGGACTACAAATCAACAAATAGCCAAGTCCTAGAAACCTCGAGATCATTCCTTCTATCTTGTTGGTTTGTTATTATCTCCCTTGCTACCCCTTTTCTCCTTTCCTCTAACCCTACCTTACACACTTGAATGAAAGTCCTTCTCCATCCACTTAATACTCACTCATTATGTGTGTGTCTTTTCTCCACTGAGAAATAGCCAACACCTGCAACCAAGAACTTATGTTGTTGTTGTTGTTTTTGTGTGATATTGTACCTGCAACTCCTCTACTACCTAGATCTATCCTTACTACTAGATTTTTCTGTTTCTCATGGTGCTATTCTAGCTACTCCTGCGGATTCTCTTCTCCTTTTCACTGATTTTATCTCTAGTTGAAATTCCTTCTTCACCCCTTTCTGAGATATCCTTGAGAAAAATTCCTTCTTTTATCTATTTATGAGTCACTAACTCCAATAAATTTGTCATCCTCTGATCTTTGGATGAACTTCCTTCTTCACCAATCTAAGATCACTTTGAGTCATTGTCCTTCGTGGCTCAAGCACTTGAGAAAAATTCCATATTTTCTCCAAAGTAGATGACTCAATCACATGAGAAAAATTCCTTCTCTTCTCCCATGTGCTCCCTCTCTCCTTCAAAGCCTCATCTTTGATGTTTCCTAGAAATCATTCCTTCAATTTTTGTTTGTTTTTTTATAGATATGATAAGATATCCTAAAAATATGATTGATCTACTGCAAAATAAAGTGGATTTATGCTTATTCCTTCAAGCACCCACCTCTACATTCCTAATCCAATAGATCTATTGTTTCAACCCTATATCTGAACTTGATCTCTACTATGATCACTCATATCTCATAGAATTGTTGATACCATGTGAACTTGGTTTCCTCCCATAGAAACCTTTCTCTGATACCATATTGAAATTATTCTTGAGAAGATTCAACCCTTGGTATGCATTAATACCATGTTGATATTTTACCACTCTACTCAACACCCGATATCTATCTCAAAATAAAATCACTTTATCTACTAAAAGTGCAGCTAAGTAATCAACTAAACATGCAGTGGAAGCATAAACAAGGAAACCAAATCAAGCACACATAAACACAAATATTTTTTAGTAAACCCCTGGAAAAACCTCGGAGGGAAAACCATTCCAATGATGATTTTATTAAGGTCAAATCAAGGCTCCCATAACAGGGATAATTTCCCATTGAGATAGGTATAAACTGCAAACAAATCTAGAAACTCATGTGCTACTATATGAGCTATTCTGGAATTTTTCCCAAGGCATCTATGACTTGTCCTTTTGTGACCCATGGATATACAATACTTTCCCTTCAGTGACCCAAAAATATCTATGACTATCTAAGCTATGACCCATGGATATGTACGGAAAGATGTGTACAACATTGCTCTTCCATGTGGCTTTTGTCCTCTGAAACCTACCTGTGGCTACTTCTTGTCTCTCTCCTTCTTGACTTGTATTCCCTTTATATGGAAGTACTTCTCCACCTATCCAATATCTTGAATCAGAGTCCTTCATGATCCAACCCTCTTTGCATCAACACTTGGATGAAAACTCTTCACCCAACCTGTGAGATATCCTCATTCTAGTGTAAGAAAAAGTCCTTCTTTGCTTCTACACTCCAACTACCAAAAGTCCTTCTTTGTTATCTCTAATATTGGCATCTCACCAATGACTCTAATCTTGGTATCTCACCAAGAGTCTCGATCTTGGCATCTCACCAAGTTCCTCTTGATCTCTCTCATCAAGAATGACTTCCTCTCAAAGTCCTTGCTGTGTCAACTCCCTCAACACAAGTTTCTTCCTCCTTCTCCTAGCCTTTTTTTTATAATCATGAGTTACAATATATTTATAATATCCAAAGTGATATATGATTGATATTAATTTTCACACACACTTAAGATTTAGATTACATGTTGCATGCTATGCATGTTCCTTAAATAACTCAATTCACTAATAATTTTACTTTAATTAATTCCTCTTCACTAAAGTAAACTCAAGACTAGAATATTCTTTGACGATTTCCACATGCTAGACACATGCCAATGTGGAAGTACCTATCTAATGCTACCACAAACATCAACAAACCCTCCATACCATGACGATTATAGTACAAAGATACTTGTTATTCTAATATGCACTTGACATATGGGAAGGTCGACTTCCAAAGTCAAGGATTCTATGGAATGGACAACATAGGCTAAAACTTCCTCTGAACAAAACACAACACAATATGTGACTTAGGCAGCGTCAACTGAAAATGAACATTGATATAAGTTTGTGATGAAAGAGGCAATGACAGAATCTCCATAGTGATTGGAAGAATAACCAATCGGAGGAGTAAAAACTTTGTGTAGCTAATTCAATTTCCTAAAGTCATACTAACCCAAATTATTAAGACTAGTCTCAAGATTTTTTGGTTTGTTCAAAGTCAACTCCACTGCTACCAATAAGAATAAAGAAGACTCATTCCCACACTCTTTTTTTATTATTTATTTTTTTTTGTATTTTTCATATTATAAAGTATGAAAAAGAATAAAATAATGCTAGAATACACGAAGGAAATGAGTGTAGTGAACAAGAAAACTAGTTCCAAGCGCAAGGAACAAACTGATACTCAATACAAGGAAGCATGTGTAGGATATGGACACTTGGGGAAATGTTTCCTCCTAGGGTACAGGTGTCAAATTGCAAAGGAAATAATTGAAAGGCTAGTAACTGATGAGAATGCATAAGAAAATGGTTAAGCAATAGCAAGCTAAAGCCAACAATATTAGGCTCAAAAGCATGAGCAGTAAATATGCAATGCAGTTACAACTTGAACATAAAAAGTATGGAATCCATGTGAGTAAATAGCCAGAAAAATAGTGAGAAGACTATGAGGTTTCAATGCAATGTCATGGAAGGACTAACAAGATGCATGAGCCTAAGAAAAATCTCATCATGGGCAGTAAAAGGAAAAACAAATGTTATCTAGGATTTCTATGATGGTAGTCTCTACCATGAACTGAATGACACTTAAAATCAATTGGAAAGGATTGTGTCACTAATAAGTGGGGTTGACCCTCAAGAAACTGTATAAATCGGTCGTTGATGATGAAAAAATGCAAGGCAAAATGAACCTAACCTATTTTCCAGTAACAGGAACATTACCTCAAAGAGTAAAAAAAATGGACTAGCAAATACAAAAATGTCATTATAATCATTCGTCATGCAAAATATCAACTCAAATGATCACCTTGTACTAGAAATCTAGTCTTAGGAATTTAAATGACAAAAATGGTGAAAACTATATAAAAGTGGGTATAAAAAATATTTATAATATGACAAATAACCCAAAAAACATTTTATTTTAAGTTTTTACCAAATTGAACAAAAAGAGTGGGAAAAGCTTCCAAACCTCTAGTGAGCATAATTGGAGCTACAGTGGTCAAAATTCCTTGCTATCAGGACTAGATAAACAAGCACTCCTCTCTCTTCATTTTCATCCCAATTTTTTAAAGTTTCTGCAATTTATCTTTTGCACTTTTTAATTTTCAAAAGGGGGCAGGCTCACATATGCCTTTCTTTATCATGGGGCATGTATACCTCGCCATATACATGCTCTCTCTTAACGATGGGAACATATGTATGTGAATATCACCAAAGGTGGGCGTGTACATGTTTGCAGTACTTGAAAAAATGAACTAAATCCTTTCTTGTTGCATTGCAGAGCTCAAAAATCGTCATTGAATGGCGAGAGCGAGAACATAAAGACATTGAACAAGAGATATTGGAAAATATAGAGGCATTAGAGGCTCTCTAGAAATGTGGGTTGAGAAAGTTTTACGATTTCCCAAATATGTGGGTACAGAAAAGATTGCTACATCTCTCAATTAGTTAGTGGAATCTGGAGCCACACGCATTTATGATGGATCATCAATCTCTGACCATAGAATTGGATGACATTTACTTCATCACAGGTCTCTCCTGACAAGGTGATGTGGTGAAACTCTAGACCCAAGGGGGAATTGGTATGACTATTAAGGACTATATTTCATCCTATTTTACCCTTGGGACACAACGGATCTGGAGCCAAGTCTCGATCTGAAACATAGAGGACCTGAGTCTGAAAGTAATTCTTCGTACCATAACCAGGATCGCAATGATATGGATTGTATGAGAAGAATGAAATGAATACAATTCTATAATATTAACATAGATATCAAATGAACAATAACATATATAGATTAAAACTTGGCTTCTATTCAATAAATAAATAATCTAAAACTGTAAAATGCAGACTGAAACAAGCTTTCTAGAATGGTGGTAGCTTATCTCTGAGAAGAGATGTGACGGTTGTGCTCATTCGCAAGAACATGAGTACAATGATTCTCCAAAGGCATTTTTACATTAAACATGAATTCAAAAACCCTACAAATCTAAAAACCTACCCCTATGAGATAAAGCACCAAAAGCCATGTGGGCCCCGTTGGGGTAAGTTGGTACATCAACTTCCTGAGGTTGTAACCTTTTCATATGATCTTGTTTTTAGGTGCGCGATAGCCCGGTGGAAATATATATCCAACGAATACACATTATTCCATCACACCCTGAATTTTTTTATAGTGTGACTATGGTGGGCCCCAAAAACGTTTTTTAGGGCCTCAAAATGGCCCCAGAAGTTTGGGGCCCGAAACACTAGAAACAAAACTGTCAAGACGAAAACTGAAACTACCAATATGACATATGTATGTGATCCAATTGGAATAGGTGGGTGGTCATCGATATCCACATAGATAAATCCTCCCCCCTTAGGAAGAAATGGTCTCTATTGCATTGAGTTCCCCCATTAGATAAGGAAATTTCTGTTGAATTTGGCCCCAGGTGAGCCACTTGCCTTGGTGCAAGAGTTGTCCGGCTTTTACAAAATGATAAAGATGAAACTTATATTGGCGAATACCTTGGACCTATGTTTCCATGATATGATCAGTTGATGTATGTTCCATGCAATCATGGTTGAGCTATGTCAGTGTCAACTGTTCTGCTATCTATGAGGTGTCCAATAATGGTGGAAACTATGGTCGAAGGAGGTCCACATTAAACATTGGGTGTAAACTAAGGAAGGGGGGAATGTTGAGCTCAAAATCATTGTCACCCACAGCCTTGGTGATTGTATAAGTTCCATAGTCGAGTGGACAAATATTCCTATTGGGTATTTTAAAGCATTTTTTCTGCAAGTGCAACCAAACTTTATCTCCCACCTGAAACTTGTGTGGCACCCAGTGTTTATCATGGTGTTGCTTATACTTGGAATTAGACTTACGCAAAATATCTTGAACCTATTGGTGGATGTGTTGGATACACTATATGAACCAGGTATCTTTGTCGACTTCAGTTTGAGCATGGAACAATTCTACCTAGGTGGATGCAAGGGGTAGTGCAACATCCATGGGAGCCAATGGTTGAAATCCCAACCCCACCTCAAAGGGGTTATGGTCGGTTGAGCTATGCATGGATTTGTTCTAGTTTTTTTTAACATATGGAAGAATCCCATCCCATGTGTTGGGATTCTTGGAATTGTACATGTGCAGGATATGCAAGATCATCCGGTTGACGACCTCAATTTGGCCATCTTTTTTGGGGGGGAAGGCAGTCGATTTGGTGAGCTTGGTGTCCAGCAGTGACAAGAGGCTCAGCCAAAATGTGTTTAGGAAAATGATCTGAGATGATGGTTTGTGGTATCCCAAAATGTACCCACACTCGTTTGAAGAATATCTTGGTAGTGGCCTCTAATATGATGCTATTCTTGCAGGCGGCCATAATCACCATTTTAGAAAAATGATCAACCACCAAAAAAACACAGTCATTTTCCTTCTTGGTTGATGGAAGGCCCAACATGTAGTCCATAGAGATGGATTCCTAAGGCCTTTCAAGAGTAGGAAGAGGGGTGTACATTCCTTTTTTCTTAATGGCCAGTTTGGAAATGGCATAGTGAGTGTAGGACCAGATATACTTGTTGACTTCATGTCAAAGTTTCGGCCAATAGAAATGGTGTTACAGCACTACCACTATCATTTCTACATCGAAATGTCCTGCCACCTGACTATTGTGGGCTTCCCAAATAAGCTTCGCTCTCTTTCTTGATGGATCGCATAGATGGATTAGATGGTACATCATCCCATCCTAAAGATGGAAATCAATGAAAGGTTGTTTTGCGCCCAGCATCTAGTAGGTGACGAAGAAGTCTGGATCTCTCTCATAGAGTTGGGGCCATCCGTAGATCTCATCACCGCAGGAGTTTAGCATCGTAGTGAGTGTTGAAAATGGAGGGTGACTGAGGCAGTCAGAGATGTGGTTGGTTCTTCCTTTCTTATACTTGATGTTGATATGGAACTGTTGCAAGTATGTGGACCACTTCTGAAGGCAGTCATTCTGCAATTTTCCCTCTGTATGAATGAACTATAGAAACTTATGATCAATGTTGTAATATCCCTCGACCGAACCCAATTTCAAATGTAATATAAATATACTTAAGCTAGTGAGTTGTTTTGACCTCATTTGGTAATGCACATCATGTGGCATAGTGCAC
>JZKD02S1663392.1:119501-132523 GCA_000966675.3 Picea glauca
ACAGAGATACAGTAAAATTGGTTTTCTATTCAATAAGGAAATAAGCTGAAACTATAAAATGCAACGGAAAACAAGCTTGTTGGAATGGTGGCGGCTTATCTCCAAGAAGAGATGTGACGGTTGCGCTCATCCACAAGAAGATGATTCCACTGAGTATCTGAAGGAATTTTTACAATAAACAAGAATTTCAAAAACCCTATACATCCAAAAACCTAACCCTAGGAGATGAAGCGCCAAAAGTCATGTGGGCCCCGTTTGGGTAAGTTAGTACATCAACTTCCCAGGGTCGTAAGTTTTGCATACGATCTTCGTTTTAGGTGCATGATAGCATGTTGGAAAGGTATATTCGAGGAATACAAAATTTGTTGCTATCTATCAAAGGTAATTTCTGATTATGGCGATCCCTAAAAACGTTGTTTAGGGCCTCAAAACGGACCCGCAAGTTAGGGACCCGAAAACTAGGAAAAAAACTACCAAACTGGAAAACTACCAAAATGAACCAGTTGGAATAGGTGGGAGGTCACCAACATCCATCTGGATCAATCCTCCCCCCTTAGAAATCAATGGTCTCCATTGCATTGATTTCCCCCATCAGATGAGGAAATTTCTACTGAATTTGACCCCGGGTGAGCCACTTGCCTTGGTGCAGGAGCTACCTTGCTTTGAAAACTCGATAAATTTGGATCCTTTGTTGTTGGGTGCCCTTGATCTGTGTGTCCACAATCTGATTACTGGATTCCTATTGCATGCAGTCAGGGTTGATCTCTATTGGTTTCAATTTCTCTTCTATCTCTAAGGTGTCCAATAATGGTGGGAAATATGGCCAAAGGAGAGCCACGTTGAAGATTGGGTGCAGGCCAAGGAAAGGGGGAATGTTGAGCGCAAAAGCATTGTCACCCACAAACTTGGTGATGGTGTATGTCCCATACCAGAGTGGGAAAATATTCTGATGGGGCCCTGTAAGGTGTTCTTTCTGCAAGTGCAACCAAACTTTGTCACCCACCTGAAACTGATCTGGCATCCAGTGTTGATCATGGTGTTTCTTGTACTGGCATTGGACTTCTGTAAAATATCATGAACTTGTTGGTGGATGTGTTGGATCCGCTCAATGAACTCGGTGGATTTTTCAGCTTCTGGTGGAGCAGGAGATGAGTCAATCGAGGTGGTCGCCAGGGGTAGTGCAACATCCATGAGGCCCAATGGTTGGAATCCCAACCCCACCTGAAAGGCGTTGTGGCCAGTTGAGATATGCAGGGCTTGGTTGTAGCTATGCTATACATAGGGAATAATCTCATTGCATGTGCGAGGGTGCTTGGAATTTTACATGTGCAGGATATTTACAATCACTTGATTCACAGCCTTAGTTTGGCCATCTGTCTGGGGGTGGAAGGGAGTGGATTTGGTGACCTCGGTATCCAGCAGTGACTAGAGGCTCAACCAGAATGTGTTGAGGAAATGATTGTCCTGATCTAAGACAATGGTTTGTGGGATCCCAAAGTGTACCCATATGCATTCAAATAAGAGCTTGGTAGTGGCCTCTGTAGTGATGTTCTTCTTGCAGGTGGCTAGAATCGACATCTTGGAAAAGCGATCAACAACCAAAAAAACATAGTTATTTCTCGTCTTGGTGGATAGGAGGCCCAAAATGTAGTCCATTGAGATGGATTCCCATGGATTTTCAGGAGTAGGAAGAGGGGTGTACAGGATCTATTTCTTAGTGGTCGTTTTGGCAATAGCACAGGTGGTGCAAGAATTATATACCTGTCGACATCCTGTCAAAGTTTCGGCCAGTAGAATTGTTTATGCAAAACTGCCACTATCTTTTCGATGTCAAAGCGTCCTACCACCCGACTGTGGTGAGCTTACCAAATCTTCTTCTCACGCTCGCTTGATGGAATGCAAAGATGGACCAGATGGCACAATAGCTCATCTTGAAGATGGAAATTAGTGACCATTGAGTTTTCTCCCAATATTTGGTAGGTGGTGGAGAATTCAGGGTCTGTCTCATAGAGGTTGGGCCATCTGAAGGTCTCATGGTCGCAAGAGTCAAGCACCATGGTGAGTACCACTACTGGAGTTCGGTTGAGGCAATTAGCAACTCAGTTGGTACTTCATGTTTTATACTTTATGTTGAGGTGGAACTATTGTAAGTATGTGGGCCACTTCTGATGGCGATCATTCTACAATTTTCCTTAGGTCTACATGAATTGTAGTGTCTTGTGATCAGTATGGATGACTATCTCCTTCCCCAGAATGTAATGTCTCCACTGGCGATAGGATTTCACAATGGAGTACAATTATTTTTTGTAAGTTGGGTACTTGCGGATAGCATCTGATAGTGTCTCACTATGATATGCCATGGGGTGGTCATGTTGAGTGATAACGGCACCCACAGTATTATATAAATCATTTGTCTTGATCTCAAAGGGATATTTCAGGTCCAGTAATGAAATTACTAGGGATGATCACAAGCACTGCTTCAATTCATCGAACGCTTGTTGTTGGGACAGGCCCCACACAAATATTTCCTTACCACCACCCCTAGTTACTTGGTTGAGGGCCCATGCGATATGAGAGAATCCCAACATGAACCTGCGATGGAAATTGGCAAGGTTCAATAAGATCTGAATCTTAGTGAGTGTGGTTGGGGCTGACCAGTCACAAGTGACCTGGATCTTGGTTAGATCCACATTCACACCATGTTGATCAATGATGTAGCCTAAGTACTAGACCTTTCCCATGCTGAAGGATCATTTTTCCAAGTTTGCATATTGTTTGTGCTACCACAAAGTGTGCAGAACCTATTGAATATGTTGCAAGTGTTCCACCCAAGTCTTGTTGTAGATGAGAATGTCATCTAGATACACCACTACAAAATTATTGGTGAAAGGTCACAAGATATCATCCATCATCCTCATAAATGTTGTTGGAGCATTTGTCAAACCAAAGGGCATGACCAACCATTCAAAAATACCTTCTTTTGACTTGAACGTGATCTTCCATACATTTATTTGTTCTATTGGGGCCTGGTGGTATCCAGACTTCATATCAATATTACTGAAGTATGTGTCCCCTGTGAGTTGATCAAGGAGGTCGTCGATTCAAGGAATCGGGTACCGGTTTCAGACTGTGATTTTATTCAAGGCCCAGTAATCAATGCAGAGTCACCAGGTCCCATATTTCTTCTACACCAGTACGATTGGGCTCCCACAGGGCGATGAGTTGGGATGGATGTTCCCCTTGTGGAGCAGTTCTTGGAGATGCCTCTTGATCTCCTCATTTTCTAACAGAGAGTGATGGTAGACTAATCCATTAGGTAGTGGTGCACCTGGGGTCATATAAATGGGATGCTTGACTTGGAAATGCAGAGGTACCCCGGTAGGAGAGGAGAAGATATCTAAGTATTCTTCCATGACCTTATCCAATTACTTATGTTGTGTGGAGATATCGATCGTGGAGGCCCTGGATGTGGTTGTGATCTTTCTCTTACTCTGATATTGAATCACAAAGAAGACAAATTTCTCGGCCTGAGAGATGACCTTCCTTCATTTCTTGGCAAATATCAAGGAAATATCACTAGGAGGGACTGCCTTGGGTATCCTATATAATTTCATGTTCAAAGTAATAATAACACTATGAGGCCTAGACTCATATACAGCATGGTGTTTCCATAAATAAGGTTGGCCCAAAATAAAATTACAAACTTCGAGAGGAGAAACATCACACAATACCTGGTCTTTGAAGAGCTTGATGTCGTACGACAATCGACACTATTGATTTACACAGAGATCGCTTCCTTGGCGGAGCCATCCAATGGTGTAGGGTTGCAGGTGTGGCATTTTTGGTGGGGCCAGCTGCTTGACGACCTACACTGATATGAGGTTCTTCTGGCTACCTCTATCAACAATGAATTGCAACAGAGTTCCTTTTACCCACATCTGCGAATGGAAAAGGTGCTCATATTCTTCTAACTCGTCTGGTTCATCGAGATGGAGCTTGGTGGTAGCAACAATGGCACTAGGTTTTGCATCAATGATATGTCTTCCCCTTTCTGATTCTGGTTCAGATTCAGAACCCACATCTAATTCAGAGGCTTTCACTTCGACCACCAATGACTTCTTTGAGTGGCAATCAACGGTGTTATGCCAAGGGCTCTTATGAAAGTCACACCTCTTCCCAATATCCTTGTTTGTCTTTTTGGTGTCCTTCTTTTCTTGCGGCTTAGAATAGTTGTCCTGATACTGCCCATATTTTCTCTATCCTTTGTAATGTAGGTTGGGGACACCTTTTCCTAGTTTTTGCTGTGAGGGGTTCCCAGGCCCAAATTGTCATGTCTTTTGTTTGAACTTTTGCTCGATTTTGACAGCATATCGATAGGTCATGCCCAAGGACAATGTCCATAAATTCTATTTCATTCTGGATGTATCTATGTAGAGCATCACAATACGTTATCACCATATGTCACTCTGAATATTTGATACCCATCTTGGCGCATAGGGTACAGAATATATTTGTGAAATCTAACATTGTATGTTCTCTTTCTTGCCGCAGTGCGGTCCGTTTGGTATACAAGTTGTCATAACTTTCGACAGAGTATTATTGTTCCGTAATAGCATCCCTGAAGGATTTCTAGGTGGTCGCAACTGTAAATAATGAGGGTTCCTCTATTTCCTTTTTCTCGCAGAAAGTTTCCCACCAATATTTGACATGGGGAACAACTTTGAGGAGCACAAAGTANATGTTGAGGTGGAACTATTGTAAGTATGTGGGCCACTTCTGATGGCGATCATTCTACAATTTTCCTTAGGTCTACATGAATTGTAGTGTCTTGTGATCAGTATGGATGACTATCTCCTTCCCCAGAATGTAATGTCTCCACTGGCGATAGGATTTCACAATGGAGTACAATTATTTTTTGTAAGTTGGGTACTTGCGGATAGCATCTGATAGTGTCTCACTATGATATGCCATGGGGTGGTCATGTTGAGTGATAACGGCACCCACAGTATTATATAAATCATTTGTCTTGATCTCAAAGGGATATTTCAGGTCCAGTAATGAAATTACTAGGGATGATCACAAGCACTGCTTCAATTCATCGAACGCTTGTTGTTGGGACAGGCCCCACACAAATATTTCCTTACCACCACCCCTAGTTACTTGGTTGAGGGCCCATGCGATATGAGAGAATCCCAACATGAACCTGCGATGGAAATTGGCAAGGTTCAATAAGATCTGAATCTTAGTGAGTGTGGTTGGGGCTGACCAGTCACAAGTGACCTGGATCTTGGTTAGATCCACATTCACACCATGTTGATCAATGATGTAGCCTAAGTACTAGACCTTTCCCATGCTGAAGGATCATTTTTCCAAGTTTGCATATTGTTTGTGCTACCACAAAGTGTGCAGAACCTATTGAATATGTTGCAAGTGTTCCACCCAAGTCTTGTTGTAGATGAGAATGTCATCTAGATACACCACTACAAAATTATTGGTGAAAGGTCACAAGATATCATCCATCATCCTCATAAATGTTGTTGGAGCATTTGTCAAACCAAAGGGCATGACCAACCATTCAAAAATACCTTCTTTTGACTTGAACGTGATCTTCCATACATTTATTTGTTCTATTGGGGCCTGGTGGTATCCAGACTTCATATCAATATTACTGAAGTATGTGTCCCCTGTGAGTTGATCAAGGAGGTCGTCGATTCAAGGAATCGGGTACCGGTTTCAGACTGTGATTTTATTCAAGGCCCAGTAATCAATGCAGAGTCACCAGGTCCCATATTTCTTCTACACCAGTACGATTGGGCTCCCACAGGGCGATGAGTTGGGATGGATGTTCCCCTTGTGGAGCAGTTCTTGGAGATGCCTCTTGATCTCCTCATTTTCTAACAGAGAGTGATGGTAGACTAATCCATTAGGTAGTGGTGCACCTGGGGTCATATAAATGGGATGCTTGACTTGGAAATGCAGAGGTACCCCGGTAGGAGAGGAGAAGATATCTAAGTATTCTTCCATGACCTTATCCAATTACTTATGTTGTGTGGAGATATCGATCGTGGAGGCCCTGGATGTGGTTGTGATCTTTCTCTTACTCTGATATTGAATCACAAAGAAGACAAATTTCTCGGCCTGAGAGATGACCTTCCTTCATTTCTTGGCAAATATCAAGGAAATATCACTAGGAGGGACTGCCTTGGGTATCCTATATAATTTCATGTTCAAAGTAATAATAACACTATGAGGCCTAGACTCATATACAGCATGGTGTTTCCATAAATAAGGTTGGCCCAAAATAAAATTACAAACTTCGAGAGGAGAAACATCACACAATACCTGGTCTTTGAAGAGCTTGATGTCGTACGACAATCGACACTATTGATTTACACAGAGATCGCTTCCTTGGCGGAGCCATCCAATGGTGTAGGGTTGCAGGTGTGGCATTTTTGGTGGGGCCAGCTGCTTGACGACCTACACTGATATGAGGTTCTTCTGGCTACCTCTATCAACAATGAATTGCAACAGAGTTCCTTTTACCCACATCTGCGAATGGAAAAGGTGCTCATATTCTTCTAACTCGTCTGGTTCACCGAGATGGAGCTTGGTGGTAGCAACAATGGCACTAGGTTTTGCATCAATTATATGTCTTCCCCTTTCTGATTCTGGTTCAGATTCAGAACCCACATCTAATTCAGAGGCTTTCACTTCGACCACCAATGACTTCTTTGAGTGGCAATCAACGATGTTATGCCAAGGGCTCTTATGGAAGTCACACCTCTTCCCGATATCCTTGTTTGTCTTTCTGGTGTCCTTCTTTTCTTGCGGCTTAGAATAGTTGTCCCGATAATGCCCATATTTTCTCTGTCCTTTGTAATGTAGGTTGGGGACACCTTTTCCTAGTTTTTTCTGTGAGGGGTTCCCAGGCCCAAATTGTCATGTCTTTTGTTTGAACTTTTGCTCGATTTTGACAGCATATCGATAGGTCACGCCCAAGGACAATGTCCATAAATTCTATTTCAGTCTAGATGTATCTATGTAGAGCATCAAAATACGTTATCACCATATGTCACTCTGAATATTTGATACCCATCTTGGCGCATAGGGTACAGAATATATTTGTGAAATCTAACATTGTTTGTTCTCTTTCTTGCCGCAGTGCGGTCCGTTTGGTATACAAGTTGTCATAACTTTCGACAGAGTATTATTGTTCCTTAATAGCATCCCTGAAGGATTTCTAGGTGGTCGCGACTGTAAATAATGAGGATTCCTCTATTTCCTTTTTCTCGCAGAAATTTTCCCACCAATATTTGACATGGGGAACAACTTTGAGGAGCACAAAGTAATTTTCTCTCTATTTGAAAAGTTATGGACAGAAAAATACCCTTCTAGTAGATTCAACCACTTGTCTACAACATTTGTGTCCATTTGACCTTCAAATATAGGAATATCAAATTTTATTTGTACCTTGAAGGGGGCGACACCTCCACTCGAGGAAGATGCGTCCCCTGTTGGTAGCCGCCAAAGGATTTGCGCCAAACTATCTAGCATTTTGTTCCTTTGTTGCGTGAGGGATTCCTCAAGCAACATTTTGAAAGGATCTCTTGTCCCATCATATTTATTTTCTCTTGCCACGAGAGGTCATTTGGGCATGCGAGAGCTTCTATCCTCAAGAGAAACAAGATCAAGACCCAATTCTTTGTACCCTGACCTCATTGGGGACATGCATTAACAAGACAAGGAGAAGACCACTCTGATACCACTAATCCAGATTTTATGAGCAAAACGAAATGAATACGGATTATTAAAAGATGCTTAACATAGAATAACAGAGATATAGTAAAAACGGTTTTCTATTCAATAAGGAAATAAGCTGAAACTGTAAAATGTAGCGGAAAACAAGCTTGTTGGAATGGTGGTGGCTTATCTTTGAGAAGAGATGTGACAGTTGCACTCATCCGCAAGAAGATGATTACAATGAGGCATTGAAGTCCTTTTTACAATAAACAAGAATTTCAAAATCCCTAGACATCCAAAAACCTAACCCTAGGAGATGAAGCGCTAAAAGCCATGTGGGCCTTGTTTGGGTAAGTTAGTACATCAACTTCTCGAGGTCATAACTTTTTCATACAATCTTTGTTTTAGGCGCATGATATCCCGTTGGAAAGGTATATCCGAGGACTACACGTTTTTCTTCTATCTATCAAAAATAATTTTTAATTATAGCGAGCCCTAAAAATGTTGTTTAGGGCCTCAAAACGGCCCCGCAAGTCAGGGACCCGAAAACTAGGAAAAAACCTGCCAAACTAGAAACTGCCAAAATGAACCAGTTGGAATAGGTGGGAGGCCACCAACATCCATCTGGATCAAAAATATTGGTGGGGACTAGGGGCCATTTTGGATCATGGAAAACCAAATCGTTTATCAACTTTGATAGGTTTGGAAAGCTTAAAGTTGTCAGAAAAAGTATCCTTGACGACGGCCCAGAATTCCAAGTAGCCATGTTGGAGCTCCTAGGTTGAGAACCCGTCGGAAAAGGATAATATGGATCATTGTTGGCACCAGTTTTCCAATAAGAACTTGTGGATGGGCCAAGGTTTTGAGTAAAACCTTGATGACCCTGATTATATGGAGAAAAACCTCCACCCATCCCATTCCCATAAGAAAAAGAAAATTTGTCCTCTGCTGACATCCCTTGCGAAGGGAAAACCCCTTACATTCGGTAGTTTTGACCAAGAAATGGGTTTCCCCTCCAGGAAATCCCTTAGAAAGGGGTTGTCCCATGTCGACATTTGAGATGAGGGAAAGGTATTGCTCTCGAACCCACCAAATAATGTGAATGGGGTAGAAGAAAATGGCATGCCCACGGATTGAAATCCACCTCCCATAGGACTACCCCATCCCACAAATGGATTAGGGTCAGAATATAGGAAATTCCTACTCCCAAGTGAGGGGAACGATGGAGGAATGTTTCCTCCACCCCAAGGGAAAGCCTCAAGGGGAGTTTAAGAACTTTCGGCACCAACGTTAGTATTTTTGGGAATCGAATGGGAACCAACTGACATGTTTTTCATGCCGATTGACGACACTCCAAATGAAAATTCATTAGACACAAAAGGTGGTGATGATTCCATACTCAAGGGTTAAGTGGACCTAGTTGTCATCATTGAATATCTATTGATCGATGTGGCTATTGTGGACTTAACCACACTAGTCATTTGGTTAGAGATGACAGGAGGAAAAATTACTCCTGTCACTATTATTGAAGTGGGGTTTATAGGGGCCCCCAACCTAGAAACTTATGAAGTTCCATCCATTAGGGCCTACTAAAGAGGGTGACTATCAGTGAAATCTAAATCGAAATCTGGAATCTGTGAGACAATCGGATCATGGGATCCAATCAATGGAGTTTTAAATGAACGAATGAAGCCTTCAACTTCAAGATCCGATATTCATGTAACCTCCAACCTAGAAGCATTTATTTCTATGGGATCAATCTCGATGAGATCAATGGGACCATCTAGTACAAAAGTGTCAGTTTGATCAATTTGACGCCTCAAGGGAAGTGGAAAAGAATTCACTTCAATAGGTGGATACCCTCAATTCTCCTAGACCTATGAGGTAGTTGATCAACCACTTTAAATCACAGACTCAAGGTGACTACCAATATGCTTATCTAATTCATATACATACACAGAGCACACCACTAGAAAAATACTAAGGAAACAAAAATCACAAACAACTTCACCAATACTCTGACTCAGGTGGATTAGGTAATGGGATCGTAGTAGTAATGAATTTAGGCAAGGACCTTCTGGGGGAAGGCACGAGTTGATTAGTCATGTGAACCAATGAATGAAGGAGCGATAGATAGTTACCCTAACCTCCACTAACCCACCCTTTCCAGTTCAAGTACCCACACTTAGCAGGGCACCCTATAATGGTACTAAGAAGTGTGATCTCTACCCCAGGTACCACGAGAAACCCCTCATTTTCACCTCTAAGAAACCTAGTAATGACTACTAAGGATACCAACTCGAAGTCAGTGTCAGAAGGAACAGTTGACAATCGGAATCGAATGTATGGGCATGGTAACCAATTATGAATCTTAGAAAGTGTTTCCTCTCAAAGAGGTATAGGCACTAGTGAAACCCCCAAAATACGATCTCTCCACTATGTTTAGTCAAGCTTCGAAGGGGTTATCTCCTTGGCTCTCCCTCACATGGCCTTGTGTTTGGCTCTTCTGTGAGAGGAGTTTCCCGACCACACCTATACAATAGCTATATTTTGGTGCTCCCTATATCATACTCCTAAGTTTCTTTATGGCCTTGGAGAGTTAACTTTCCAACCTAATCCAAGACCCTAACTTAAGCTATATTGTTTGCCCTAGAAAATGAAATATCTAGTTTATTTTAATTAAGTGTTCATTTTAAAGGGTAGTTGTTTACTCAAAAGGGATAATGGGTGAAAATGAATGGTGTTTTCAAAGACTCAACAAAAAATCAAAACACTTGTCAGAACATAATATGCAACATGTTTTCTCTTCACTGAAAATGAGTGCAAAATGCTTCAAACAAAGGAGCAAACTCTTTTCTTTTTTCGATATGAAAAAATTTTCTTTTAGATAGAATGCATTACTGATGAAAATTTTCTTTTTGAAATGCAAAGAAATTGAAAAGAAACTAACTATCCTTTTCTTCAAAACTAAAACTAACTTTTCAAAAACAAAAAATTTTCAAAAATACAAAATGCAATTTGAAATCGAAAACACTAAAAGGAGAAAGCACACTATAGAAAGTCTTTTTATTTAGCAAAGAAGTGGTAAGGACTGAAAATAAATCAAAAGTATACTTCCTAAAAATATTTTGTTTTTTCCTTGTTTAAAAAGGTTAAAAGAAACAGGAAAATTTAAAACAAACTTTCTTCTCCAAACTAGCAAGAAAGAAACAAAAGAAGGTAGACAAGCACTGAGACCTAGAAACATTTATCAAGAACAACAATAAAAGTCATTCTAGACAAAAATATCTTGGAATATAACTTCTCAAACCACTCTCACAAACTTGAAAATTATCCACAAAGAAATGAAAAAATTGTCTTATTTTATTTATAAAAATCAAACTAGACAACCACTGAACTCAGGAGGAAACACTCACAAAGACTTAAAGTCCCAAGAGAGACCCCAACACCTAGCCCAACACCTTCAGACCAAAAAATATTTGAAAAAACCTTTTCTAGAAATATGTACGCATCTATGCTCAAGGAAGATCACTTATGTACGTGATTGTCTTAACTGGAGGGAACGTATGTATGCAACTGTGGTAATTGCACAACACGTATGTACCTCAAAAATTTCAAAAAGAATGGTAAAGAGGAAGATAACAAGATTTAGTGAACAAATAAAGACTTAGGTAATTTCAATTTACTAATATAAGTGTCAGATAACAGTCAAAATCAAAAGAAAAACATCAAATCAAGTAGACAAAACAAAAAAGCCTAGAAACAGGCCCACTAGGGAGAAATTCCCTAGTATGGTTGTCAGTTCTACTTTCGGGGAAAATCCCCTACATTAGTGGAATTACTGTAGCAAATCAATAACTACAAAGAAAGAAAATTATAAAGATAACACACAGCAAATATATTATAACCGATTCAATTGAAATAACTAACTATCTTGAGGCGAAGAAGAATAAACTCACCAATAGTCCTACGTTCAATGTCGTTCCCTCATTTTGGAATCTTCTCGTTCTTTATCGATAGTTTCCTCTACAACCTACAAGAAATTCAAACACACAATTCTAAGCAGAGAGGTAGTTATACTAATAACTACTTGTTATTCCAATTAAATAGAAATGAATAATTAATGCAACTAGTGTTCTACATAGCAGATATGAAACAATTGCAAATTAAACATGTTAGGGACCTAACCCCTCACGTAGGTAGAATAATATATTCCGATGTAATAAAGGTCAATATTCTAGAAATAAGGAAGAATAAGTCCAATGTAAGAATACCTAATAGAAGCTTCCACTTCTAGAAGGATCTTCCTCTAGATGGTTCTTTTGATAGACATATTTAGTATAAATAGGAGTCGAGGGTATCATAACTTTTGTCTTGGATATTATTGTAATAGATCTCTACTCTACTAGAGGTTACCCCCTCGAAGAGGAAAGTGAACATTGCTCTTAGTAATCAAAGTTCTCTTTTTGGTGTTATTATGGTATCATTTTGGTATTATTGTGGTGTTGTTCTGGTTATATTGTTGTTCATATGCCATTTCTAGCTATTTATTTATGTTCTGCATACTTTTTATATCTGGAATATTACAAGTGGTATCAAATCACCTTCCTCGAAAGAGAATTGTGGGTTAATTTTTTTTAGGGTAGACACGTATTATGGCGTCTTTAAGCTATAGAGATCTGTCATTACACGCATAAACTTGCGGTCAGGGATTCATACACGCGGGAAATACAAGTGGTACTTAAGCGCACATACGTTGGCCACCCTTGTAACCCCTATTGGTACCCCTTCGAGTGGTAGTGCATCAGACAATACCTGTATATGAATCAGCCTATATTTCTTGAAGCCCTCCATAGATAAATAGATCGGTCGCCTGACTGTTATAGTGCCACCGAGAATAGTACTCGGGAAGATACTCTCTAGTACCTGGGTAGTCGGGTAGTACGGATAAGGGCACAGTCTAGCCTCCTTAGTTGGTGCCCTGGGATATTGGGCCAAGTACTATTGTTGGACCTCGCATGTATATCAGAGAGCTATAGTATATGGAAAACCCTTGTCTGTAGAACCCTAGAATACCTAACCTTTGGGGACGGAAACAAAAAAACATAACAGACAAGATCTATTACCGCATAATTGTGTCTCCTCCAGGCGAGTTGCCAAATTAATACACATTTCTTCCTTATTAATAATTTGGGCATTTCATCACTATAGTATTCTTCAGATCAGAGTATAACTCCACAAGTGTAAATATATATATATATATATATATATATATATATATA
>JZKD02S1663392.1:132568-142579 GCA_000966675.3 Picea glauca
ATATGGATCTTGTTGGCACCATTATTTGAGACATATTCCATTGGATTTCTCTCTTTTCCCTTATTGCATTCATACCTATCATTTTTCAACAGAAACCAATTTTTTGTGTGACCCCACCCACCCCTTTTTGGTTCCCTCTCATCATGGCCCATATCTGTAGCCAAGACTTGGAAGCTCGCTTCAATACCTTGCACTCTAATTTCACAAAGAACCAACAAGAAGTGAGACAGCTCAGTGCCAATATTGCCACCATCAATAAAAACATGCATTCCTCCATTGTTTCCTCAATCGAGGAACTCAAACAAGACCTCAAACAAGACATTACTAACTAGCTTGAATCTCTCACTATGATGATCTGCACCAAGTTGCATATCCCTACAGATCCTCCCTTATCTTACCCACCTTTGCATATCAAAGGTGAAACTTCCTCTCATTCCTAGAATTTTCAGTCCCATCACTTTCAGCGTGACCAACGCCTTCCGCGTGTGGATGTGACCAAATTTAATGGCTCAGATGCCACTGGCTGGGTAACTCAAATGGAACATTATTTCTCTATGTACAACATTACAAATGAGTTGGACAAACTCTGGTATGGTGTTCTCCATCTAGATAAGGAACGTTGGCAATGGTGGCAATGGAGAAAAACTGCTCGCCAAGGGTATGTTTCTTGGACACACTTTGTGGCAAATCTTTCTAAACATTTTGACACTGACACCAACCATTTAGGTCATTTGACAAAGTTGAAACAATTTGGCACAGTGGAAGACTTTATAGCTGCTTTTGAGTGAATGGATTTTCGTAGAGAGGGTATGTTTGATGCTTTTTTCCGATAATGTTTTATCAGTGGCCTCAAGGATGAGATGCATTCCCATGTCCTCATGTCTTAGACTCAGAGTTGGGTGGAGGCTACTAAAAGAGATAAGGAAGCACAATAGGTTGTCTCTTCTCAAAACCAAAAACCCTCCTTTATTCCTCGCACTAAACTAGCAAATCCTACTCCTCCTTCTACTCTACTAAATATCCAAAAATTGACCAGGGATGAAATGCTTGAATGCCAACTCAAAGTCCTTTGTTATAATTGTGATGACAAATATTTTATGGGACACAAGTGTAAGGAACAAGATATTTTTATGGACATCTTGGAGGATGTTTCAGAAGAGGATGTCGAGGCTCCCCTGGTGTCCGTGTCACCTGAACCCACTGACATAACCCCTTCCTCAGACCCATCCGAAGTAGACACGTTCATTTCCATAAATGATCTCATTGGATTCTCTACTCCACAAACCCTCAATCTAATTGGTTACATCAAGCATAGGAAGGTCGTCATTCTTTTTTATAGTGGAAGCACCCATAATTTTATTCATCGTCGCATTGCCCAAGAAACTAATTGATATATCTGTGCAGTCAATAATTTCCAAATCATGATTGCCAATGGCAGGTCCATGAAATGTGGAGGGCATTGTGAAAATGTGTGACTCCAAATTGGTGACTACCACCTGAAATCTCATATGTTTGCTATCGACATGGGAGGTTGTGACATTGTGTTGGGTGCAGAATGGCTAAGAACTTTGGGTCCTGTTACTCTCTAACCTTGTTTTTGATTAAGTGAGTTGTCCCTAACCCTTAATCCTCCCTACTTATGTTTTCTTTCCAGAAAATTGGTTTTTTACCCCTTGGTTTGATTTGTCATTCTTTGCAATTTTTGCACTTTTTAATGATTTTCTTAAGTTTTTAAAGGTTTAGGATTTGATTTGATGAATCTTGTCACATCATTTGTCTATTCATTTTTGAATTTTCAAAATTTATACCAAGTCATGAATGGCGCTACAGGAATAATACTATTCCAGTAGCACCAAGGATAATCATGTTTTTACATGCGCCATCTCACCCTGATCATGTCATAATTGCGCAAATCGTGATTAGAGGATCTGCACACCTCTCCATGATCTCTTCTTGAGTTGATACTGCAATTATAACCATTATATGCCAGGGATTGAGTTGTACCAGCCTGACCTGCATCAAATCAAACACGTTTTGATATCATTAATAGAAAATATCACCTTCTATTCTACTGTATAGGGTATTTTGTGCAGAGATCGAATTGGAAAAAGAAGAGATTTTTAGTTTCTAACAGACCACGGGTTTTAAAATTCACAGTATCAAACCTCACAAATCTGTTTATAGGACTATATCAACAGCACGACACCGAAGAAGAGTGGACATATTATTAGATTGGAACAAGAGGGCATGAAATTACTTGAAGCATACCCCCAAATGGAACAAAGGTTTAAAGATGCAGGTTGGTTTGAGTTTCTCACAACCTTCCAGGGACACGATGAACATATCTCAATGAACTTCGCATAGAATTTTCATGGCTTTGAAGTTGTAATTGGGAAATCACTCATGATGGTGACTAAGCATTCAATTGCAAGAGCCTGTAAATTTCCAGTTGGTGGAGAAAGGTGGTGGAAGAAAGAGAATGTGGTTATGGAATTCGTGAATCAGTTCTTAATCCCAGAAAAACAAAACCCTAACTGGAAAAAGGGAATTCCACATAGTTGGGTAAAGAAGGAATGGCATACTTCTTTGATGATCATCCACATGTATATTACGTGTGAGGGTAGTGTTTCACTGGTTTATATTTACCATATCAAACTGTTAATTCACATTAATGGGGATATCCTCTCAATTTACCATATTTCCTACTTAAGATTTTATCTAAAATGTCCAAGAGGGTGCAATCTCATCCTACTATAGCTAAAGCAAGTATTTTTCACCAAGGTTTAATAAAGACATTGGTCATATCCTCTTTAAATGAAGTCCAAAGACCCTGGGATTGGCCAATTCGGTATTTAGGAAATGATTCACAGACAGCTAAATTCAGAAAAGCCAAAGGTAAGAAATCAGCTCAACAGAAAGAGATTTGTACATTCATTGAGTCCCCAATTAAAGAAGGATAATTTGTAGCTAGGGTAACACGAGCTATCAAAAGGAAGATGCAAACTCAGCAAATCTTTGGAGATGCTCCTGTAGATAAAATTCAGGAAGAAGCTACCACCAGTAAAGGTAAGAGATCAAAACCAGATGAAATTATTGATATATTTCTTGATCCAGAGATAAACATGGAAATTGATGTTCATGATGATTATACTATGAACCAAATTCATTCCCCAATCAAGTAGAAACATAAATCTACAATTAAGAAAAGTGCAAAGGGAAAAAAACAGAGGAAGAAGCCTACACCTGTGCCTAAATACCCTAGGAGAAACTCCACTAGGGATGTTAATAAATTCAAATTAAATTCTAAGGCCATGTTTGATCCATCTATTAAAAAACAGAATCTTATAATCATTGAGGATAATTATGAAGATTCTAAAACAGAAATCAAGAGACAGGCAGAGACACCTTCTTTGCACAGGAATGAGAAAGAAACTGAAAACTTGGGGAAGACACAAGGAAAAGGAAAACAAGTTGCTCAATACTCTAGGAGACATATGAGAAGAGAAACCATTAGATCATAAAAATATGAAGTTGTGTTTAGAGGTACAGGTGGGGTTTATGATGATAAATATTATCCTTCTATAGATCCAGATCAAATTCTAGATCTTCCAGAGACCAGAGATTCAGATAGTATTGATGATGAAGTTCACAGCTCTGAATTATCTTCTAGATACCAGATCAAATTAAGAAAACCTCGGGCTGCTATAGACCTGAACCAACTTGCACCTATAGAGGAATTCCCAGAGTTTAAAGTTAAAGTTAGAAGTGAAAAAAGACAAGATAAAGGAGATACAAGAAATGGTGAAGTAATTAAGAAAGAAAAAGCTCAGGTGGAGCAATGGAATGCCATAAAGAAAGAGAAGATACAAGATTTCAAGAAAAAGAGAAAGGAACAAAAAGCATTGCTTAAGGAGTTGTGAGAATCTAATTTCAGATTATATTGGCACAATATTGTACTAACAACCAAACTGAAGTAGAGGACTACCAAAGCTAGTGCAATCATTATACCATGATAGTTTATGAAGTTCCTTCATGCAATTTTGAAATATTTTGATGTTATTACTCAGGGTGAAGAAGATGAAAAGTTTAATATCTAGATTTTGATCAAATGGATTTTTGATAGTTCAAATGAGTACTCAGTCAAGATTGATTCCAAATTTTGTGGGATTTGCCAATTTTTTGTAAAAGATATTTTGGGCTAAGTTGTTAAGATTTCTACTATATTGGCAATGTAAGTGCTCATTTGAGTTGATCCTCCTTGAATATAGGCATTGACCAAATCCTATTGCTAACTGAATACTAGAAAATAGGAACTGTAGTCATACTATGTATAGTTTAAATAGACAGAAAGAATATTGTATTAAGGTCGAAAGGTTGGGCTTTCAAGGACCCAATTTGGATATCTTTGTAAGATAGTTTTATTCCATATTGATACTAAATGGAAAAGATATGTTGATGTTCAGATTTTCTCTCATTTCATGTTCTATTTCTTTTCTTGCTTGAAATCATTTTTTAGTGGCAATGCATTGATTTCTTGATCTAATTAATACAATGGATATTTTGTTGTTATTGTTTATTATCAATATTTGATTTCAAGTACATGTTCTTGCTTCTTAATGACATTTTGAAATAAGAAATATGTATGGGGATGACAAATTGAATTCTCTCATATTTCCTTTCATTATTTTCCTTATTTGTCTTATCCATTTATGTGACTACCTTTTACTAAATCAGTGGGATATATCTTGACTTGTTTTTGAGTTTTGTGTTTACCTTGAACCCTTGAACTAGATTTCAACCATCCTCAAAAAAACAATTTATAAAACCCTAAAAATACTATTTCAATAACCTTGATGATGCCCTAGCTTGCCCTCTCACAGTCAAGTGAAACTTTAGGGACTAACATATTTTGGAACTGTTGCTGGGGACGAAGGAATGAAGACATATTCCCTGGGAGAATGACAAGATTAGTTTCAAATATTGATGGTGAAAAATATTTTGAACAATTACATCAGACTGTGATTTTTCACCTGACGAATCCTCTGTCGTAATTATGGCTCCTAAAAGGGAAGGCAAAGGTCTTAAAACTCCTCCAACTTCCTCATTGTCTTCAAAGAAACCAATTACCGGAAAAAACCTAGATCCTAAGCTTGTTGCAACAGTGCTAGACCCTGAGAAATTATTAAGAAAACCTAAAATCATTCCTAGACAGTCTTCTCTCTCAAAGGGAAAATTTCGTTCAATTGGTACTCAAGGACAGTCTTCTGAAACTTTCAAACTCCCATCAGATGAAGGAGTGATTCCTGAAAGTGAAATTAAGCCTATAATTGAGCATGTTATTGTTTCCTTTCCTTCAACTATTTCGGAATTAAATCTAAATCAATGGAAGTTTTTTGTTGAGCTCATTGAACAGGAAAAAACAAATACGTTATCTATAGTTGAAGCTTTGAGACATCATAGTAAAGATATTAAAAGTGAACCATAAACACTCTCTAAATCACCTTGGTCTTTCTCTTCTGAAGAAAATAAACCACATTATTCTTCTCTTGAAAATCCTCTTTTTATGGGACCATCATCCTACTCTAGTCCAGAAAAGAAACCTTTGTTTTCTGAAGATCAAGAACCAATATCAGCTCAGTTAAGTTGCTTCACACAAGGGACAATTTCTCTTTCTACATCACCAGTTTTTCTTACTTCTAAAGCTCAAACACCAAAGATAGCAAATATGGTTGTAAATAGAATGGATGCAATTGTTGCAGCCAAATATGCACCATTAAACCTTCCACAAGTTTTTTATTCTTTTCCACCAAATGATTATATGAAATATTTTCCAAGATTCAATGGAGAAGGAGGAGTTACTGTTCAAGAGCATTTAAATTCTTTCTACAGTTTTGCAGACAATTTTAATGTAGAGCATGCAGATGTCTGGATGAGACTTTTTGTGCAAAGTTTAGATGCTGAAGCAAGAAAATGGTTTAGAAGCTTGCCACCTAATTCAATTGTTGATATTGATGCATTGGATGACACCTTTTTACGACATTAGGGAGATAATAAAGACTACTTATATTGTAGTATTGCTATAGCAGGAAAACCCCTCTACGGACTACACCAAGGTTCTTAAAATGTAGGCAGAGCTAATTATCTAAATTCTCCCACTTTTTATCAACTATCCTGACATTATCCTACAATCATACATAAAATACAAGCTATAAGGATCTGGTAGGCATACCTTAAATTCTGTGTTCGGTGTCGATCCCTTTGCGCTTAGTTGTTTCCTGGCTGCAAGTCTCCTCCCAAGGATGACCTGCATTCACCAAAAGACAAACAAGAAACTACAAGCATGCATTTTAATATGGATTAGTGGGTTAGACATCATAAACAAGAAAGGTAAACAAATCATATAAGTTTAAGACGTCATTTGGCGGGATGGAAAAAGTACTTCTTTATATTAATCTCACAAAAGTCACTTAAAAAATGAGATCGGCACTGCTCTTCGAACTTGGTCATGGGCTCCTCTTCACAATGCACCAACTAATCAACTCACAATATGATTGTTGAATATTGGGGCAAAGGGGGAATAAGGAAATGGACAAAGTTTCTATGCTCTTGTGCTTATTTTTGAAATAGGACCCCAACCCCTTATTTTATAGGCTAAAGGAGATAGTAACGGTTGGGGTGACTAGCTATGGGCAGTCAAACGGTTAAGTAATGGCCTGGAAACTAGAATCCTGTGCAATTTTCATTTTTTTTGTGATATTTTGTGAGTGTACGCGGGTTGTAGTGGCTCAGCAGGCTGTGTACGTGGGCAGTAGTGATGCAGGGCACGTACACCTTCAAACAAATGGTTTTTAGAAGAGCTTTTTCAATGATGGCTTGGCAAAGATAGCAAGTAAGATGGCCTGATGTCAGGTATGCTTGTCTGGTGCAATTTGGGGTTATAAAAGATTCCCCCTAATGTGTGAGGTCAGAAGAGCATCTGATGGCTGAAATACATTACAAATATTCACCAATGTATGCAACGAGTGAGCCCAGGGACCAAAGTTCAGGAGATGTTATCTGCAAAATAACAATTTGTCTCACCGAGGCGGGCATACCCATGATCAAGATGAAATAAAATCATGGTTGTCAATCAAATACACTGCAGATCCATTTCATATAACTATATAAAGTGTATCTGCGAATAGTACACAGTGGATCTACATCTCAAAATCAAAATATATACATGTATGGTATCCATCTTCAAGAATCCAATGACGCCTGATGGATGGAGGTGAGGTCTTTAGAGCTCGAGCAACAACTTCAAAATCTTCAAAACTCAGGTAGGAGTGTAATATCAGTGTACGACTTTACTACCCAGAGGTCTTCGACGACTCATCGGGAACAGACAAGAGGATCTTGGTGACCAGTGCAAATAACTTCATTGATTTCGAACAAGGACTTGATTTTTCTTTCGAGGTGGTCGAGCATGAGGACAAAAGACAAATTGCAGAAGGGTTGACTCAAGTTTAATACTACTTCCCTTGGACAAAAGCATGACAAAAGATGAGACTCAGATCATATTGAATCCTAAGTCTTGACAAAAAAATGGAAGGATGTGCTTTGTCCAAGGCTGACTCATCATGGTGTCAACAAAAAGAAAATACCTTTCCCTTCCTCTTTTTGGGGTATATTTGATTTTTTTTGTCTTTTTCAATAATTTTGGGAAGCTTGAAAAAGAATAAAAGAATCCTGCATTACAAAGGAGGAGCAAGTTTCGCAGACATACTTAGTTCCAAGCCCAAGGAACACACTAATGTTCAGAGCAAGGAGACATGTGCAGGAAAAGGACACTCGGGAAAACTCCTCCATGGGTCAAGGTGTCAAGATGCAGAGGCAAAGTGCTATAAGGCTTGCATATAAGGCATGCTTCAGATGGTTCGGTTGAGAGCAACATGGAGCCGGCTTTTAGGGAAAAGACGCAAGAATGAAAATGTGATTAATAAGACACAATTATAATGTCCTTCGATGTATTTTTAACGAGCCAAGAGAAGGTAAGCTCAGCGGTTTTTAATTTTTAGAGAGTCTGAAAAAGCATAAAAGGAGACTCCACTGGGGTACCTTTTTCGAAGGTAGTCTAGCTGGCTCAAAAAAGGGGTAAACTAGCACCGAAAAGACATCTATTCAAAACCATTTTAACGAGTGTGACAAAGACAAGATCACTCGGCAATATTTTCATATTTAAGGAGTCTAAAAAGAGATTAACTATGGACTCTGTAAGAGATGTTCTTATTGACCAATTTAATGAGTCTGAAGAAACAAGGTCACTCGATGATATTTTCAATTTTAGGGAGTCTGAAAAGAGCTTAACTATGGCCTCCATGGGGGTTCCTTTTCCGTAAATTTAGTCCCTCGGGCCTGAAAAAGGGTTAAATCTATACCTGAGAATACTCTTCTAGAGAACCAAGGCTCCTAGAGTATACATTTGTTTGTACAATTGACCATCCGGACCGAAAAAGGGGTAAACTATCGTCGGATAGATGTGCCTTCAAATTTCAGTTTAACGAACCTGGAGGACAACAAGATTGCTCGACAATCTTTTCATGTTTAGAGTGTCTGAAAAGGTCTTAAAAGAAGACCCGTTGTTTTGGGACTTCCGAGGGTGAGGTCAAGAGTGATAATGAATCATGCAAATGAGGCTCAAACTCGTAATCAAGAAAAACTACTAAGGACTCCTGAGCCTATAGTCACTAGTGACGGCATGGACACCAAAATGCAACCAGGATATACCTAGGGCATCCATGTGAAGGTAGGCTCTACCACTAAATTACGACACTTCTAGATCAGGAGTGAGGGTTCCGTGTTGCAATTCGGTGGGATTGATCCTATGGAAAAGCAAAAAAGACAACGAGGTGCAACAAGTGGAGGTGGAATCCTATCTTACATGAACAAAGTTGAAAAAACAACTTTTTACCAAAATACCTTTAAAAATGACCCAACTCTCAAAAACAATTCCCAAATACCCAAAGTAACACTTATCATAAGATCCCCTAAGAAACTCAAGAACCATAGTAAACGATTTTCAAGGTAGGCAAAATGATAAAAAGGGGCCAAAAGTCTATAAATAGAAAGCTGGTAGCTCATTATCACCATTGTAAATTGAGAATTGACCAAAAGTCAAAAAACACCCCTTTGCCGAAATAGTTGATTCTGGGAGCTTCAGTGGACGAAACGAACTTCTGTTTGGACCAAGTAAGTACACACTAACCTCTCTTGCATTTCCTTCTTCCTTTTTTTCATTTATTGTTGTGTTTTGAGGGGGCTTTGACCTTTAAAGAGGTCATCCCTATGTGTACGCGGGTTGTCCAATCACAGCTCGTGTGTACACGCAGGAAGAATAAAATTTACCCGCATGCACACGCGACTGTCCTCAGAACTGCTCGTGTACACCCTCAAACAAGCGAAAAAAACTAGAAAAAACAAGAGTTAACTCTCCATCCACTTGTCATTTTGCAGGATGTATGTGCATTGGAGAGAGAGGGAGCATGAGGACATTGATTTTTTGGTCTCTAATGACCCTGCTGCTATCACTGTTTTGTCACAATGCGGGTTGTTAAATTTATTCCAGTGTTCATTTATGAGGGCACAACCCAGGTTTCTAAATGCATTGATAGATTACTGGCATCCGGACACAGAGGCATTCATGCTCGAGGAATAGTCGTTGACTCCAACGGATGAAGATATTTACTTATTGACTGCTCTCTCGAGGAGAGGGTACCCAATCAACTTGCATACTTTTCCCCCTGGACCTCACAACATTGAGGAGTTGATTAGACTCCATTGTGAGGCTGGTACTGAGAAAGTAGGTTCCCAGGTGCCTATACATAAGATCAGAAACCTATCACTCAAAGTGATAGTTCTACTCATTGGGTGGATTACTGGATCTGTAGCTTTACATCAGGCTTCATGGGCGCACATGCATTGTGCGGTACAGTTCTTAAATGCACAGATTTTCGACTGGAGTACCACCATGCT
>JZKD02S1663403.1:131013-142571 GCA_000966675.3 Picea glauca
GATGACATTTTTCCCTCTCCTATAGTCCAATTAAAATACTTAATTAATATTTCATAGAATACCATTCTTTGGTAAATAATTACTTAAACCTCATTAATGATAATTATTCTACACAAACTAATTATCCAATAATTAATTTTTGTTTAGCCTAATACTCATGGCCCAATAATTACTGAGGTTTTACTTTCTCTTTCCTACCTTTAGAAGTAGTTTAGCACTAACTCAATTAATTACTCATATGATAATTATGAGTAATTATATTTTAACACAATGAGGTTGATTTCTCCATAATATACTTAAGTTGATTAACCTTAATTAAGATATATAATTCAATCCCTCCCCGACGCACAACTCCATGCTGAATTTCCACATAATTTCACACACACACACACACACATATTTACTAGGGAAAATGATTAACCATATTCAATTTGATATTTAATATTGTGAATTTGTTCCTTTATTAATTATATTATAATATAATTCTATTTAATTATATTATAATATGATTAAATATATCACGAGAGAATTCCTCATCATGCTTTTATGAACCCAAATCTCCTAGATGTCAGAGTTTCAGAGAGGGTCCCACTCATACTATACCTTTTGCAAATATAATCAATTATATCACCATATAATATTATTAATTCCCTTTAATGTTTATTATACATTGGAATATGGGAAAAATAGGTTTGACCTTCTACCATTTTTCTCTTATGCTCCATTTTCCCCAAACATCCCGGAGTTCCAAAGCTCCGAAATCTCAGAGCCCCGCACTCTTGATGGGACCATGTTTACAAATGATTTTGCATTAAATATTAAATTAAAAAGGGAATAAGGGTTGGTACTTTGTCATGTACGAATATCATAATAATTCAATTAAAAAATATTATATTAAACCTTTTTGGAAATTGTGTTCCATGCTTATAAAATTCCAAATATTATATTTAGTAATGGAATGAAAGAGAGAGCTCTCTGGGTCAACTCATTCGGTTCTCCCACACATCCTTTAAACTCAAATCTCCTGGAGCCCCGAAGTCTCGAAGCCCCTAAGTGGCCCCACTTATGCACGTTTTAACATTATTTAATATTTAAAAAGGAAAGGAGAAGAGCTAGCCTTATTCACGTGTGGCTATTTAAATAAACCTTAATATAATATCATATATTATATCATACCCCTCGAAAATTACACCCATACTTTAAAAATTCTCCAATATTATATTTAATAATTTAATATTGGAATTAGGGAAAGATATTTGGGTCCACACCTTCTGCTCTTCCACACAATTCTTCATTCTCATATAACCCAGAGTTCCAAAGTTCCGGAGGGGACCCACTTGTATTACAACGTAATATAAATACAATGAGTTATTTTGAATTATAAAATAACAAATTGAAAATAAAGGGTTATTATACTCAATTATGTTAATTTCATCACAATTGAATATAATATCATATAATTGATTATATTTATTTCTTATGCAACGTTTGTACAAGGAAAAGTAGGGTTAGGGTCTCCGACGATTATAGCTCATGAGATCCATCACCCAAACATCCCAGAGCCCCGAAATCCCAAAGTCTCGAAGACCATGAGATGGATAAAGTATTTGGTCATGGGTTGTGCTTTGGAATTAAAATAATAATAAAATATATTCTCTTTGGTCTCAGGTCTTTTATGCTCTAGGAAATTTAACCTCCGTTTTCATAATAATAATAATAATAATAATATGTATATAGACATATATACATATATTTCCATAGTCTTGCACAGTTTTGTTACTTGGAAAATTTAAAAGAAATTGTTTTCTCTTACAAGAAAATAAGAGAAGGAGAAATATAAATTTCGAGTCTTTATAAAGGGATTTAATAAAAGTTTATATTCCAAGGAAAATTTTCCATTCTGGAAATAAAAAATATAATTACAATCTCTCCCTTTTCATGGGTAAATGAGTAAATTTTATTTCCTTATTATTGTGCTTTACTACTCTTACTGAATTTAAGGAAATTGGTCCTAAGACAAAGATTTACCTCCATAGTAATTTTTGGTATTTCTACTAGGATTTACTGCCCACCAAAATTTAAGGGGATTCTTCCCAAATTTAGGAGATTTAACACAAGCTTAACATAATTGTTTATTAATGTGAAAAATTAGCATAAACATTTATTAAATTCCAAATGAGGTTTTTGGAGATTTTATATTTTAACAAATTTAGAAAATTCCTCATTTACAATGCATTTTAATGTCTAATAACATTTGGACTATTTTCTTAAAGCACAACTACAATTTTGAAATTTGTTACTTACTAAGTATTCTAACACAGAACTCCAGAGTGCCTTTAGATAATGATCAACCTTAGGAAACTCTATCTTTCTCTTTTAAATTTCTGTAGCGATTCTTGTTAATTTGTCTGTTCTCATTAAAAACAAAAGATGGACTATAAGTGTAGATCAACCTTAACAATTTCACCCATAAATCTTATTTATCACACAAACAATCAAGATATAAGGAAGTAAATCAAATGAGCTTCAACTAAAACATTATCTTCCTTTTACCTAAATTTCTCAAGCCACTTTTGTCATAAATTAAACTCACATAGATCTTAAAACACAGTCTGTAACTTTCTCTGAACTTGACACTACAAAAATTTAGAAAAAATATACTTATCTAGGACCCAAAAAATGATGCAATTGCTGAAAGGGGTGCCCTTTTTTTCCCAACCATAGGCATAACAAATCCTAGACGAATTTACCATTGACCACCCCCTAGCCAGGTCATGATGCTCTGAGAGAGACTCTTCCTTTTGTTAAGCGACATCTAGGGATGAAGATCACTCTCTTATTCCCACATGAATTTAGCAGGTTATTTCTCTTTCTACCAATCAAGGGGGTCTACAATGAGTGCTTCCTCAAACACTCATCCTCTCTGCATCCCCATTTATCATCTTGGTTAGAAAACACTTCCCAACAATTCCCATACCCAGAACAAATTCATTTTTTTTAGTTCTATTTAGAACCAAAGGGCTTCACATGCTCTCCCTCCTCAGAAAATGGTCACCAGACCCATTCCTCTACTTCTTCCCCCTCTTCCCATGATTTTCCTTTCATTTCCTACCTTTTTTAACAATATTCTGTGGGTCAAATCCCCCAATTCGTGGGTCAGCCTTGAATCCTGTAGATTGGTACTTTTCTGCCCATGCTTCTGAGGCAAGGAAATTCTAGTACAAAACCCATTCTTGTTTATAAATGTGGGAAGTTGATATTTCAACTACCAACTTCCTCCATTAATCACAATTCTAGAAAATGGGCAATCTGGATTTTTCTTGAATTTTAAATTGGCAAGGGAAATTTCCTCATTGTTTCCATCTCATGGCATCATGACCTGTATAGAAAATCCCCCTCAGTAGTTGTCCAACATTTTCCTTTTTACATTAGTAGCATAAATATTTACATTATCGTTTTAGCAAAATATAGTTATATTTACAAGCTTGGGGAAATAAGGGTATTACAATCCCCTCCCCCTTAAAGGAACACTGTCCTCGGTGTTCTTTGCATCTCAACAACACCATTCATGCCTTATGCTTCAGCTGCTTTAGCAACATTTTCTTTTTATCCACTTGGTCCTTTCTGAGACTATTGGCCTTTGTCACATGCCTACAATGATTTCAAACAATAAGCATATTAATCACAATTTCATGAAAAAAACATTTTACTATTGTTCAAAACTCAAGGGGAGATATTTATATCAACACAATACTTATCTATGCAATTTTATGGATCCACATCTAGTTGGATGTCTTACTAACTTTTCCCACTGTTTCCTTGACATACCCATTGTGTGCATGATCCCAACCAATAGTTTACAAGAATTATTGAAGTCTACTCTTCCTTGCGATCACTCACCCTACAGGCCCAGGCTCATGCATCCCCTTCTCTGCTATACATTCCCTCAGGTAAACCATCTTGAATCACCAAGGATTTCTCACACAAGAAGAGTTTCTGAGACTTCACCGAGTCTTATAGCCAAGGCGTCCCTCTGAATTTCTCTACCAAGGCGTTCCTCCAGCCTGTGTTATCACAACACAACGTCTTGTATGGCGATCATGGATTATCACAGGGTTCTCATATCACAAAAATAATCTTTTCCATGCTTTTCCAGCTTGAAATTCATCATCCGTCCCTTCAATATAGATAATTAATCTCACCTGTATCACACACATACAATAACCGTGAGATGTTATCATCAATTCCAATTTATAATTTCTTTCAAATATGCTGCCCACAGATTTCCAAATTCCACATTTTTATTTTCAGATCTGTTCCACACAGGAACCAGATTCACAAATATGAGATATTTCTTCTCATAACAATTTGGCTGAGCAGGCATTGGTATTCCTTATGGGATTTACTTATGTTGCCATATCCAAGACCCTTCTTCCTGCAACTCCATCTTCACATAGCCAAACAATTTGTTAGTTATCATGCACATTATATCTTCCAGACCGTGCATACTAAAAGTCAAATCATTTTCATCTATTCAATGATACAAAGGAAAATGAAATATCATTCTTTATTACAAAGGAAAATGAAATATCATTCTTTATGCATGCAACATTTAAGTGTACCAAATTTTCCAAATCCAATTCAAAAATTAAATGACTTTAATCAACGTGCCAATGTTCATGGCCACATTCCTACCCAATGCACCCTTGCATTGATTTCAAGTTTTCCACACTTTATGAAAATCACTTTACCATGGTGTGTTGGAGCTCAACCAACCTATTCACCATATGGATTATTCATTCTCGTTCATTATTACAACATGATTTTTTTTCCTGCTACAAATTGATCATGCCCTCAGTTTAACATATTATAATATGAAACCTAAGTTTCATATGGTTGCATCTAAACACTTCTCTCGTTACTCATAGTGAGTGGTTCCAATACTCATGCCCCCCCACTTCCTTTCTTTAACACCCTTATAGTTCAGGTAGAGTATTGGAAGGTCCTTCTTCCTTAATGGCCAGTCTATCTTCCCTCTTATGCAAACATGCATTTCCTCAATGCATTCAATTCAATGTGCTACCTATGAGTACTTTTGTTCCCAATCACTCTTGATTGGTCAATGTTCCCATGACACTATTGATACATGAATTTTATAGCAAGGATTCTTAATCATCCTTGAATGACATAGATTTCCTCTCTCTTTATTATTCAAATTCTTCTTTTCTAAATCTTACCCTGCTTGGCTAGCAATGGCATATAATATCCACTCAAAATTATTTGCATATTAGTAGAAATTAAAATATTTTAGAGGGGATTCTCACCAAATCCCTTCATACCTTATGCCACACATGCATGAAAATGTTTATACCCGTTTTGGCTGCCAACACCCTATTTCTGATTTTTTTACCTCATTAGTAGTGCTCCATGGGGTTCCCAAAGTCCCTTCAAAATATTTCAACAACAACCTTCTTGCCTTTATCCTTTACCAGAGGTTATCTACAATTGACAACTGTCCTTTCCCAATAACTCCAATCATTTTCTACACAAAACATGCATTATCACATTCCAAATCATGTCAGCCATCATGTTAACTGAAATATATGTATCTAAATCAGTAAATCATTTTAAGATATTCCCCAACATATCTTTATGCACTGTATCACATTAACCTCAATGTTTTCATGAGTGTAAACATAATCAAGTCTCTAGTTGTCTCTACCGTCACACATTTATTGCCATTCTCATGCTAAAATACTCTCACATAACAACATATCATCTTCTCATCCTAGAGAAACAAAAATACACAAAAAGAAAAAGAAGTTAATGGACTCTTCCCTCATACCAACTCCTTCTACACGATCTAGACTTTTCAGCTTAACTGAACTAATCCCAAGGCCTCACCGCCTTTACACATTCATGGCTTTAACCAAATTTATACTTGTTTGTTTATTTTTCTTTCACCAGTTGTACTTGTTCCCACAACTGTTCTTTTAAGGATTACAACTATGTTAAGCAATTCAGATTTTTAAAGTGAGAAACATATTCCTCCTTTTCTTCTGCAATATACTCCCTGCTCAGATATTTCTGTTCTTTTCCTTGAGTAGTCTTGGTTAGGTTCACCTTAAGCTTCTTGGATAATTTAGTATGCTACAACAATTTTTTTTTTTTTTCACAATGAATTATGAACATGTGCATTCCACACATTACTATTTAGACATCAAAATAATCAACGCTCATTTTTTAGTCTTCCATTCATGCATTATATATTATAATGTAATCCATGATTCTTATATGGACAGGATTAAGTCCCACTACCCAATTCTTAGCAGTCATTAAGGTTGTGACTTTGTTCTCCTAACAGAGTCTTTACACAGTTCCTCCACAGGGAACTCCTTCAACATGCAACTCTTTCGTTGCACACCCATCATTATCTGGAGTGGCCTTAACTTCATTATTTCAGAGGTTTACTCAAAATTCCATAAGGGATATAAGCATGCATATTTATTATGCATCCATATTGTTCATCCACACATATGCATTGTTATGTTAAATTACATTCATAATTCACTTAACCACATGCATCATCATAAGCCTATGTGTGTTTACCATAGGTGTACTTTACATCTCACCTGCATCTTTACTTTAACATCATTTAATTTATGATTTCCCACAATCATTCTCATGCAATCCTCACAGGCATAATCATGTCACCTTTTATCATGACAACAAGGCCTCCCTGCTAATTTATTATTTCAACAATCTATTTTAGCTTTTCCCGAGGAAATGGGACACATCCTCCTTAAGCTATTATTTCGTTGATATAATCAGACCCTACAACACAGGGTTAACCATGCATCCATGACATTGATCATACATGGTAAGTACACATCTTGCCTCACATCCTACTTGATCAAAAAATCATATTATTTTTTTAAGGATGTATATATATATTTGTATATATGTAGGTGCATCGCTTGCACCTTTTTACCTCATTCATTCACATTGATATTTTAGTTTTAATATTAGTGTTATTTAGTGAGATATTATAGTCAATCATATGACTAGTATTACATCCATAATTCATATTGATGCTGCCCTCTCTACATGACAACAACCACCAAGGGCCACTTTTCCCCTTTCTACTGTAAAAACATTCCCTAAATCAGAATTTAGATGGGTAGTTATTGTATTACCCAAGGAAATAAGATAAACACTTATATTCTCTTCTTCATGCCTCAATTCATTCTTGGTCAACATACCTTTTTATCAAAGGAATCCTTTTCTAGATTCCCACTCACTACTACTTGCATATACCAAGTCGTATCTATATGGCTACCATCCACCTATGGATGCCATCCTGACTCATTGGTCATATAAAAGTGCCCCAACACTACATATTTGGGATCAACATTTCATTAACCATTCTATGTTATCCTCATAGTGTAATATAGAATCAATATCATCAACATCTTACTTATGCTTCTATAATTCAAATCACCACTAACTATATGATCTATGACCACCATATTTTACTTCCAATGATATACTATAATAAGTCTATATGCACGGAGAATTTTTACCCATGCCTTTAGTGCAACCATATTCCTCTTCTTCCATGAGGGTTGTCCTCAAACCACCAGAATCCTTTGTATTTTTCAAAAAGGGAATTATCCTAATAGTAAGTTTTTTGTCATGAAATGTCAAGTAAGCCGACCTCACCTATTTCCACAAGGCCTCTAAATATTTCCATTCTCCTTCAAGTCTTGTTATTAGTGTCCATCAACATAATCCCACTCCTTTAGGAGTGGCTATCATTTCCCCAAAGAAGTGATATGATTCTTTTGCTGCAATCCAGCATGATTCAATTTTTGTTGAGTAATTTCCCAACAAAATTTCAATTTGCAATCCTTCTCCTCAAGAAGATTATGCAGGTAATCTCCTTGCGATATAAAACACTCTCAACAAGCTCATCTTAGCCCCGGGTAAATTATTCTCATGATTTTTTTTCGGCCCATCTAGGCCTAGTGTTTGAATCTTTCTTTGATATATAGAGTAGGGTAGAGTTCCCTCCCCGTTAAAAGTTTTCTAAGAAAAAAAATATTATACCACTTTTTCATGAACCCAAGAAGGCTAAGTGTTGTTTCCTATTATGATACCACTCTGACACACACTTGACCCCTAGGTACCTTTTTAAGGGATGGGGTATAATTTTTTTTCTTTTCTCAATCATCTCAAATCTTCTCTATCACAAATCCATAGTCTTATACTCATCAAGAGCTTTCCAACGACGATAAGTTCACTCAGAACTGAACTTTGGAATGAGGTTTACGACCTTCCAAATTTCTCGGGTTTACATAGGCAACATCTCTCTTACTGCCACGTGGCATCCTCATGACTTCTCATTTTCCACGCTAAGTGATGTGGTGACACCCTGGTCTTGATGTGAAACTAACCTAGCATGCCACAGTGGAAATTTTATCCACGTAGGCCTACATCCATCGTAACTCGAGCCTTCTCCCAACACACTCTTCGCTTATCTCCGACGAATATGGTATCAAGGAATATTCCCTTTCTTTTGATCGACAATCTCGATGCATGCAAGACCTCCCAACCTACGGTTAGGATCCATTCAACAATTAAGGTTTAAAAATCCTGTTGAACCCCACTCAACTCGTCAGCCCATTGAATATTAACATGCACCATCACACTAATGTTCTTAGTCAGCATCAATTCACCATGTCACCGTAGGGCGCTTAGGCTTGCTCGATTAGAGGATGACATTTGTCCCTCTCCTATAGTCCAATTAAAATACTTAATTAATATTTCATAGAATACCATTCTTTGGTAAATAATTACTTAAACCTCATTAAGGATAATTATTCTCCACAAACTAATTATCCAGTAATTAATTTTTGTTTAGCCTAATACTCATGGCCCAATAATTATTGAGGTTTTACTTTCTCTTTCCCCCCTTTAGAAGTAGTTTAACACTAACTCAATTAATTACTCATATGATAATTATGAGTAATTATATTATAACACAATGAGGTTAATTTCTCCATAATATACTTAATTTGATTAACATTAATTAAGGTATATAATTTAATCCCTCCCCGACATGCAACTCCATGCTGAATTTCCACGTAATTTCACACACACACACACACACATATGCTTATTTATTTATTTACTTGGGAAAATGATTAACTATATTCAATTTGATATTATTATTGCAAATTTGTTCTTTTATTAATTATATCATAATATAATTCTATTTAATTATATTATAATATGATTAAATATATCATAGGAGCACTTAGGATTATTAATGTTGATTAATGCCCAAGCCTCCAGACTTCGACGAAACTTCTCATCATGATTTTATGAACCCAAATCTCCCGAATGCCGGAGTTCCGAAGAGGATCCCACTCATACTATACCTTCGTGCAAATATAATTAATTATATCACCATATAATATAATTAATTTCCTTTAATGTTTATTATACATTGGAATACGAGAAAATAGGTTCGGCCTTTGGCCATTTTTCTCTTATGCTCCATCTTCCCCAAACATCCCAGAGTCCTGAAGCTCCGAACTCCCAAAGGGTCCACACTTACACATGATTTCACATTAAATATTAAATTAAAAAGGGAAGAAGGGTTGTTACTTTGTCACATATGAATATCATAGTAATTCAATTAAAAAATATTATATTAAATCTTTTTGTAAATTGCATTCCAAGCTTATAAAATTCCAAATATTATATTTAATAATGGAATGAAAGAGAGAGATCTCTAGGTCAACTCCTTTAGCTCTCCCACACATCATTTATACTCAAATATCCCGGAGTCCCGAAGCCCCAAAGTGGCCCCACTTATGCACATTTCAAAATGATTTAATATTTAAAAAAGAAAGTAGAAGATCTTTCCTTATTCACATGTGGCTATTTTAATAAACCTTAATATAATATCATATATTATATTATACCCCTTGGAAATTACACCCAGGCTTTAAAAATTCTCCAATATTATATTTAATAATTTAATATTGGAACTAGGGAAAGATATCCGGGTCCACACCTTTGGCTCTTCCATGCAATTCTTCATTCTCGTATAACCCAAAGTGTCGGAGTTCCGTAGTTCCAGAGGGGACCCACTTGTATTACAATGTGATATAGATACAATGAGTTGTTTTGAATTATAATATAATAAATTGTAAATAAAGGGTTATTATATTCAATTATGTTAATTTGATCACAATTGAATATAATATCATATAATTGATTATATTTATTGCCTATGCAACTTTTGTATGGGGAAAGGTAGGGTTCGGGTGTCCAACGAATATAGCTTGTGAGATCCATCACCCAAACATCTCGGAGCCTCGAAGTCCTGAAGTCCCAAAGACCACGAGATGGCTAAAGTGTTTGGTTATGGGTTGTACTTTGGCATTAAAATATTAATAAAATATATTTTCTTTGGTCTCAGGTCTTTTACACTCTAGGAACTTTAACCTCCATTTTCATAATAATAATAATAATATGTATATGTATATAGAAATATATACATAATTTCCATAGTCTTGCACAATTTTGTTACCTAGAAAATTTAAAGGAAATTGTTTTCTCTTACAAGAAAATAAGAAAAGGAATTTGGAAGATTGGTTGTTGTCATTGATGTCAACCCTAGTCATGGGTTTTGGACCGCAAGATTGATGAAGGTATTTGGACATGAAGGAAAATGCACATGAAGATACAACACCCATGGATGGATAGTATACATCATGTTGTTTCTGGTGGTATGTGACACGTCATGTGGATCCTCATGGTTGAGGAGAAATGAATTTTTGAATATGGAAAAGTGATTTGAAGAAGGAAGTACATGTAGGCCCTGAAGATAATTAAAGAAAAGAATTACAGAATAAGAAAGTGTCAGGTCGTCCCTAATGTTAAAAGGAAGTGACATAAATGGTACAAATAAACATGATTATACATTCATTTGATACAAGTCTAATTTCAGAGGAAATAAGAATAAAAGAAGGCCGGATTTCAAGGGAGGATGAAGACTTTTGATGATGTGTTCTAAGGTATGTTATTTTCAGGTCATCTTACCATTTTTTCTATAAATTTTTTTCTAGAACGATTCAGATGGTGAAATATCTATGGTATTGAGAAGACATATCAAGTTACCCCTGGTAAAAATTTCAGCTCTTGATTCGCTATAATTATGGAGATACACTCTGTGGAAGATAGGGTTTGTGACCAGTCCTGAAGCTAGTCAATAAAAAGGTGTTCCAGGTAAAACAATCATAACTTCTTCATCGAGAATCAAAATGAAGTGGGACAAATTTCATTGGAAAGAGTATGGAATTTAGTTTCTTGTGTGCGAGTTTCAGAATTGGATGTTAATTATTGAGTGCGGGTCATTCTATGCAAGTTAACTCTCCTGAATAGACCAAAATTGAATAAAGTCTACCATTCTTTCTATAACCTCTTTTTGGGGAGGATTCAAGGAGTGAAAATTGGAGGAGTTTCAAAGAATACATTGAGTAATA
>JZKD02S1663414.1:72484-83500 GCA_000966675.3 Picea glauca
TTATAATACACTCATCACTTCACTTTACGTCAAGGGGTTACCTTCTAACCATCTTAAACCACTTTCCTTATTTTAGGGCTAACCCACTTCTAACCACTTGTCAACTTAGTAATTTGTCAATTAACTTTATTATTTAAATAATTTATTTTGTATTCAATTTGACTTATAGTACACTCATCACTTCACTTTATTATTTAGCTTCTAAAATATCTTAAACCACTTTGACTACTTTGACCTTTTGCGGCTTCTAAATGACTCATGAGGGTTCTCCAACTTCACATCGCCATAACTCTCTAACCGTGAGGATTTATGTGACGTTCCACATACCACTGGAAATGGCATGACATGTACTATCTATCTAGAATTTTATTACCTGCAAATATATCAAAACTCATACCATTATCCATAAAAAAAACTTGGGTCCATTACCCAAACCTTTCTCCAACTTCACATGGCCATAACTCTCTAACTGTGAGGAGATATGTGACACTCCACATACGACTGGAAATGGAATGACATGTACTATCCATATGGAATAGTCTTACATGCAAATATATCAAAACTCATACCATTATCCATCAAACATACTTGGTTCCATTACCCAAACCATTGTGCTACCGAAATTCACTACCGCACTTTCTTGAAGGGTTGGAATCAATGACAACAAACCCAATTAATCAACAATATCATGTAGGAGACAATGGAGGGATGGCACAAGTTCATATGTAGTTGGCTGGGTTGACAATTCAACTAGAAGAACTTTCAAAATGGAAGGAGAAATAAGAACAAGTTTGGTGTACCAAGTGTAGGATTGAAGGCCATCACAAGGACGAATGCCCGACATTCATGCAGTATTTGGAAATTGGAGCATCAAATACATTACTAGGAGGAGGGTATTGTGAGATATGTAATAAATGGGGCCATCATCCCATCGAGTGTCCATTACTACAGAAATATCAGAGTACACCAAGGAACTTGTTTTGCAATTTTTGTAAGTTTGTGGGACATGAAGAGAAATATTTTCGAACGTTCAACTTGATGAGGGAGAGCACATCATATATGTACATGATTTAGGAGGAGAATTCTGCAATAGAAGTGGGTGGTCTGAAATAAAATAATTGAAGATGTTTCAATCCAGGGAACAAAGGAAATTTTGGTAGAAGACGAGGCAGAGGAAATTTCAGTAGAGGAGGAAGAGGACCGATAATATCCTATAACTGTAATCAACTGGGACACTTGGTCCGTGACTGCTCAAATATGTGTACAACATGTGCATACTGCAAAGAACTGGATTATGTGACAAAATATTGTCCCCAGTGTTATCACCCTGTAATTTTCTTGGCTATAACAAAAAATATTAGAGGCAACCTCAAACCTACTTTTAGACTGGAAGCTAGCCTTCTTCCAGTCCAGAGAGGGCTCTCTTATATCAATTTTTCAATCAGTACAGTGGCTAGGTTCTATGGGAAATAAATAGTGTGAAATGGTTAGTAGGGATGAGAAGAATATCTATTGGGCATGGAGTAATAAGGAAGATCAAATTAAGGTTTTTAGAACTTGGGAGGAAACTTTTTATCTCAGAGGCTAGACAACCAACTATTGCTAGACATAAAATATTAAAAGATGGATAGATGAAAAACAAAACATTCAAATTCACACAGAGCATCTAGCTTAGATGGATTCTATATAAACTTATCAGTCTGAAAATGAAAATTTTAAACAAGATAGATACAAAACATATGAAAATGGTTTTTGCATCAAAAATTTCTCATTCAAACATGAAAAATACATTTAATAACAACAAATAAACATATAACATACACTAGGAGCACACACTACAACAACTGAATACAAGAATCTATGAGTAAAGCTTCAAGCACCTGTCTTCCAACCTTTCATTAATATTCATAAAATATTACAAAAACCAACAATCTTCTCACTTAAATATCAAACCCTTCTATTGTATTTTTTCTTACAACAAATAGCATTACACTTCATTTTGATTACATGAATTTAAAATAGTTAGGGTTTTTCACCCAAAAGGAAGTTACAACTAATAAGCTAATTTCTTAACCAATTCTCAACAAAATTGCCACGGGTTCCTACAAATTAGGGTTTTAGTTTCTGACTAAATCACATGCCCTATTACATTTATGTTACATACATTCAATGGAAAAAGGGTTACATTATCCAAATCTAATGCTGACATAACATACTCACTCCATCTAGCAACTAAAAATACTTGTTTACATGCTGACTGGTGATTTTGCAACAAACAAAACATTTTGCAACAAGATTAGAAATTCACTAATTCAAAAGGGGAAACTTCTCATGAATTATAAAACTTGATTTACAACAATTGTAGAAACTTTAATGACCTCATTCCCATGATTTCCTGACCATTATAGAAATATTTAAAGTGATTTGGCATGATGGCTTGGTCGTTGTGGAAAGCTAGGATATTTTGCAACACAATTGAAAATGATTGGTTACAAGTTTGAAAAGGTACCAAACTGGATTGGGAAAGCTACAACACTTTTGGTACACATGTAAACCTACTCATATGACCTCATAATGACATTGTGTAATGATTTATAACTCGCCCTCGCTAATGATGACATGAGATCATGTAACCAACTGAATTGACCTTGGGAAAAGACTGACCATTATGGATTGGAATGACACTCTAACCCTCTAGACATGACTCAATTTAGACCAATGTGACTCATAAGTGAATGAATTCAAAAATATTGTCATGGGAAATTTATCCTAGGACCTTGACACAAATTTTTTGAGAAATTAACACATGACCACAATACTGAATCAAGAAAACCATTGTTTGACTTTGTAAATTAACACTCCCTAACATAGGATCCAATGGGGATGCTATCCTGCCTATGAGGTAGCAAATAACAAACATACCAATTCGTTATCTATTGGGATTATTACAAGATTGAAAACTTGTTAAAAGACTCACACAAACTTGAATTGTTAAGACTTATTTTATGTACAAGATGAAATGAAATCAAACTAAAGTCACCCTTATGAATCTTAGGGCCTTCACCACAGGCTTCAAATGCTTTAGAGTGTCATTCATAACTACAAACTTTTAGAAATAAAATGAATATTTACAATGAAGTGAATAGATAAAATTCCTTTCAGGTTAGGCAGTGTTTTAGGAACCTCCCATTTACTAGTCCTCCAACAAGAAGTTCTCCATGCATCTCCTCCAAAATATAGGCATTGTTTCCATAATAATAAATGATCTTATAAGGTCCCTTCCATAAATGATCAAATTTTCCATGATTTCATTTTTCTTCAGTTCGAGCATCCCACCTCAAAACTTCACCATTAATCTGGAAATCAACAACTTTTGTTTTCTTATCAAAAAATTTCTTAATCTTTTCTTGAAATATCTGAGTATTCTAATAGACCTATTCTCTCATATGTTGAACATGAATCAACTTATTTATCCTTGTTTGAATGTCACTGGTTTATGCTTCTTTCTCCTGCAAGAATTTCATGACTGGAAGTCCCAAGGAAGTAGGAAAGACCACTTCTGTCCCATATACTAATTGGAATGGTGAGGTTCCAATTGACTTTTTAAGACTGATCCTATTTCCCACAATGAAAATATCAACTTCTTATGCCAAGCATTTTTGTTCTCATGTAGTAATTTCTTGATGATTCTTATTAAGATTTTGTTTGATGACTCAACCAATCCATTACCCTGAGGGTAATAAGATGTAGAATGGCTTGGTGTTATGTTATAATCTTCATAGAACTTGACTATTTTATTAGACTTGAAAGTTGTTTCATTATCAGTCATGATCCTCCTAGTACATCCAAATATGGAAAAAATATTGTTTTCTAAGAATTGAATTATCACAGAATCAATTGCTTGTCTTGTGAGCACAACCTCAATACCCTTGGTAAAATAGTCTGTTGCATTCAATATCCACTTATGCTGACCTAAATATGTCATATTGATTTCATCAATGAAATCAAGACCCCACTGATGGATGGGTGCCTTCACTGAAATGGGATTTAAAGGAAATGGCAACAACATCTTTCCTTCAAAAACTTGACATTCATGACAAGTTGTCCCACTCTTATACACATCTATAAATATTGTTGGCCAATAAACTCTTGCTTTGATAATTTTGTTCAATATTGTCTTCCAATAGTGATGTCCTCCACAATCACCTTGATGAAATTATTTCATAATATGATGTGCCTCTGTTTCTAGTAATCAGTTTAATAAAAATCCTCTTGGATATTTCCAATACAAAAAACCATCTATGATATAGAACTTAACAACTTTTAATTTCAATAATCTGGCCTTATTTTTTCTTAGTTCTGGTGGTGCTTGTAAATTCTGCAGAATATAAATTATATCACTATACCAAGGAGATGCAAGGAACTTTTGAGATACTTGAGGTGTTGGTTCTACGTATATTGAAAAATTTGCAATGAAGTTTATCCCCAAGAGATCAAAAATTGACTCTGTTGTCAATTTTTTCAAACCTTGACCTTTAATCAACTTTGTTAGGTTTATCTCCAGATCATACACTAGTAAAACAACAATCCATTTTTCTCTTTTACCTTCAGGGTCTAGATGAGTTAAAATGTCCTTGGTTGCATTAGTAGGAACATAGGAAACAATATGATAATGCAATATGTAAACTCTAAAGTCCTTCAATGCTTTGACCAGTGCATATTCCTACTTCTCCATGATGTTATAGTTCAATGTTGAATCTCTCAATGACTTATTGTAGAAGGATATAGGCTGATCCAAATTCTGCTCATTTTTATGCAACAATACTCCTGCAATAGTATGTTCAGAGGAAAAGGAAAAAATCATAAAATATTTAGTGTAATCTAGGCTAATTAACACTGGTGCTTCATAAATTGCTCTCTTTATGTCATCAAATGACCCCTTTTCTTCAACAATCCATTTAACCTGGTTATCCTTTCTCAACATATAAGTGATGTACTTAACAATTTCAACAAATTTTGGTATAAACCTCCTTAGGAAATTCACTCTGCCAAGGAAAGATTGTACTTCCTTTTTATTCCCAGGATTATATATTTTCTAGATTGTTGCTACTTTACTTGGATCTCTCCTGATTCCTTCCTTTGATATCACTTCCTTCCTTGGATCTCTCCCTGATTCCTTCCTCGGATCTCTTCCTGATTTGTTCTTTGGATTTAAATAAATACCAAATCTTCCGCACTTCAGAAAAACCTGTTTCAAATGCTTCAAATGTTCATCATCTGATCCAGAACAAACTGTAATGTCATCCAATTATATCACAATGAACTTTTCCCTTTCTTTTGCAAAGGATATATCCATAGCATGTTGGAATTTTTCTCTCGCGTTCATTAGCCTGAATGGCATCTTTGCATACATAAATTTCCCCCAAGGTGTGGTAAAAGATGTATTTTATTAATCATATGGATGCACCATGATTTGATTATGCACCGAATAACCATCTAACATTGAGATTTTTTGTGATCCCACAACTTTCTGTAAAATATAATCCATCTTTTGGAGGGGATAGATTTCCTTCAAAGACACCATGTTCCAATGATTGAAATCTACACAGAACATGATTTCTCCATTCTTTTTTATAACAAGAACCAGGTTTTCCAACCATTTATAAAACCTCAATGAGACAATAATCTTTGCATCAAACATTTGTTTTACTTCTTTCTCAATCAAAGGTAGGAGTAATGTATTGATCCTTATTAGTTTTTGTTTAAATGGCTTCTGATCTTCTTTGATTGGAATTGTATGCTAGATGATATTTGTATCATAAACCTTCAAATATTCATAACTCCATGCAAACACATCTGATAATTCCTTCATTAATTTAAGATACCTTTCTTTGTTTTCTGGAGTTGGATTTTTTGAAAATTTGACGAGTCTTGGTTCCTTCTCAATTCCAATATTGCAGTATTATACCTCACCTTCATTTGGAGTCACCTTTGGGTTTTTTTCTACATCATTATTATCGAAAAATGATTCAAGAGGAACCAAGCCCTTAGGGTTGCAATTATTCTTCAATTGAATAATATCCTTTCTAGCTATAACATTCTCATAATATTTTGAACTTGGAGTCAAATTTGCATCTTCTTCTTCAACAAAAGGGTTTCTTCATCTATGTGTGTACTGGAAAATTCATCTGAATTTTGAAGGAATCTATTTACTTGTTTATCATCTTCAAAGACCTTCCAATATTTGATATTGTCAGGGATTGATGGCTTGTGTTTGACTTCAATCTCATACTTTTTATTTTGATGAATAAGAATTTTATAAAACACTAGTTGAGGTAGATAAAGAATCAACAATCATATTTTTCCCCCTTGGTTTTAGTGATACATAATAATCTGTGAATCCTTCCAACAATTATAATATTTCATTCATATATGCCCTCATTCTGGGGTGTTTAGTTTGGTAAACACCTCTAAATTGATTAATCACCAGTTCAGAGTCACCATGCACACCTATTCTCTTAGCTTTCAACTCTTTCAATGTATTTAACCCCAAGATTACAACCTCATATTCGACTACATTGTTTGTACAGTCAGAATCTAGTTGAAAGAAAAAAGTTTTGAGGCACCATTTGGGGGCACAATCCATACACCAGCCCCAAATCCTTCTTTACTAACAGCTCCATCAAAATCCATATTCCAAAAGCCATTATCATCATTGTATGCTTGATCTGAAATAGGCTCTTCCTACAATAGTTCACCTTTCTCCTATGGAATTTATCGTTCATTCTTTCCCTCCTCTTCAAGACATAAATCATTATAAAAAATAGAATCCCCAATATCAGTATCAACAACATAGATAAGGTGATTATTAGGTCTATCTAGGCTACTTACTATATAATCTAACTGATTTTCTCTATATAATCTTCTTTGTTGCCCAAACACATGAATTGTTGCATAATACATATCCATCTACAAAGTACCCATTAGTTTTGCTTCCCAGGACCTAGACAATAACATCCCAAATTTAGGTGGAATTTTAGCAACCACCACATCCATGACAACACTTTTAGCTGGGATCTGAGTTAGGGTGACATCAAGGTCTTTAATCAACCCTAATCATTTCACTTTCCTTGAATCAAATGAAAACAACTCTTTATATGGCCCGGTGATATCCAATCCAATATTTTCCATAACTACCTTTAGCATCAAGGTGTTGGATGCCTCTGGATCTAACATGGAAATATGCAGGGTCATATGATGAAAATTTAGATTGACATAAAAAGGAGGTACTTCGCTATCATTATCACATTCAGATTCAACCCTTCGGACAAAAAGGAAGGTGGAATGATCATCACGAAGGTTTAAAGTATCAAAGGTTTCTCATGTTCTCAACATTTTCATAATCTGACCTCTATATTCAGTATTTTTGATAAGCTCATTAAAAGGGATTGAAAATTTTAACTTCGAAATTTCACTTTCAAGACTAAAAGTAGACTGATATTTATCTACCTCTTTACTGTTAACATCCTTTTTTGCATCTTGATATTTCTTTGGACCATCATCCTTTGAATTGTTTTTCTCTGGTATGTATTTTCTTGGAGGATCTGTCTTCCTTTGACTGGTAGAGGGTTGATCAACTTGAGATTTTTTTGAATTGACAACCACATTTATGTTCTTGATATTATATTTTTTCTGAAATTCATAAATAACACTTTGATATCCTTGCTGATATTCTTTTGAATCCATCAACACTTCATTATCTTGTTCTTGCTGAAACATGTCATGTTCTTCTTTAGTCAAATAAATTTTAAAATCATCTTCATCAAATAGATGAATTTGATCTTCATGTTCTTCAACAAAATCTTCAAAATATTTTTCATGAAATGGAGGTCTCATTTGTTGGTCTCCTCGATTTCTTTGGTATCGTTGTCTTATTTGAGGAACTGGAGCTCTCCTGAAATTTGGATTTCTTACTTGAGGATCTTGTCTTTTTCTGGGAGGAGGTATATTATCCAAGTTCAACCTTTCCACTAATTTTTCCATTGTCTTCACCATCATATCAAGATTTATATTTGCATACTTAGAGGTTGAAGGCTGATTTTCCTCTTTGAATTTCTTTTTCCGAGTTTCAACTTTAATCTTTATTTTACTAGATGTCATTAAATTAGCTTCTACCTCTATAACTTCATTCATCATATCAGCTAAAGTGGAAGATATCCTTTTTCTTAAAAACAAAGTAAAGTCACTACTAAAAGCATCAACACAATTTAACTGAGAAGCTCCAAGGGGAGGTTTAACTTGATTAGGGATTGCATTATACACCTTCATGAACCTAGTGGAAAATTGTTGGACTGTTTCAACATCTATTTTCAGACTGTTATAATGTGTTAGGAGTTGTAATGGGTTTTTATTATCCTCCCATTTTCTAAGGAAAACTGTTTCAAAACTAATAAAATCAGGGATACTTCCTGCTGCAAGTCCCTTGAGCCATTTCTTGACTTCTCCAACAAAACTTTGTGCAAACAATCTAATTTTTCGCATCTTCATAGTCAACTTCCTATAAATCAACAAAATCGTTTAATCTGTCCAAATGTTGTTGTGTTGTGATATATCCTTCTGCATTATAGGTTTTAATTATTTTAGAATATTTCAAAGGTAAGTCATGTAATTGAGCAATGAGAACAAGAGGGAAAAACCTAGTATCCATGACTCTGATAGGACTTTGTTTTGGGGTTGAAACTTGGCTTGAGAATGAATCTTTTGGGGAGCTAGAACCAAACTTTGGGGAATTGACACCAGGAGAAACATGAAATAAAGATTTAAACTTATTAAGGTCAAACATTGTCTTACTTAAATCAGACTCTCACTTAGTTCGGATCAGAGACTTTTCAAACTTTACAACAAAGGGAACATCTTCAATAATTTTGACTTCAAACTTTGGCAGTGAAAATGTTATTTCTTAGGAAACTATATGTATCTCGAATGATATTTTATGACTTTTCCTAATAATTTTTTAGGGTCAAATGCAGCTTCTGGAAGATTTGGGTCTGGATTCTTCCTTGTATGGGTCTTCTTGGGAGCCAATATTTCTAGTGGGGTCACCTTTTTGTAATTGATCTTGATAATTAAATCGCCAGGGTAAAATTATATAGCTGAATTCTATACATGATTATCTGTTTACCCTCAAGATTCATATCTTGAAACCTTGACGTTATTTCCTAGGGAATATTTCACCTTTGTTCCTCGAAAATGGTGCCAAAATGTTGTCACTCTGTAATTTTCTTGGCTGCAACAAAAAATATCAGAGGTAACCTCAAACCTACTTTTAGACTAGAAGCTAGCCTTCTGCTAGTCCAGAGAGGGGTCTTTTCTATCAATTTTTGAACCAATACAGTGGCTAGGTTCTGTGAGAATTAAAGAGTATGAAATGGTTATTAGGGATGAGAAGAATATTTGTTGGGCATGGAGTCATAAGGAATATCAAATTAAGGTTTTAAGAACTTGGCAGGATTTTTTTTTATCTCAAAGGCCAGACAACCAACTATTGCTAGAAATCAAATAATAAAAGATGGATAGATGAAAAATAAAACATTCAAAGTCACACAAAGCATCCAACTTAGACGAATTTTGTATAAACTTGTCAGTGTAAAAATGAAAATTTAAAACAAGATAGATACAAAACATATGAAAATGATTTCTGCACCAATAATTTCTCATTCAAACATGAAGAATACATTTAATGTCAACAAATAAAGAGAGAAAATACACTAGGAGCACAGACTACAACAACTGAACACATGAATCTCTGGGTAAATATTCAAGCACTTGTATTCCAACCTTTCATTAATATTCAAAAAATATTACAAAAACCAACAATCTTCTCAATCAAACCTCGAACCCTTCTATTGTATTTTTTCTTACAATAAATAGAATTGCACTTCATCTTAATTCCATGAAGTCAAAATAGTTAGGGATTTTCACCCAAAAATAAGTTACAACTGATAAACTAATTTCTTAACTAATTCTCAACTAAATTTCCATGAGTTCCTACAAATTAGGGTTTCAGTTTATGACTAACTCATATGCCATAATACATTTTAGTTACATACATTCGATGGAAAAAATGTTACATTATCCAAATCTAATGATGACATATTAGAATCACTCCATATGGAAACTAAAAATACTCGTTTACATGCTGACTAGTGATTTCGCAACAAACATAACATTTTGTAGCAAGATTAGAAATTCACTAATTCAAAAGGCGAAACTTCTCATGAATTATAAAACTTGATTTACAACAACTGTACCAACTTTCATGACCTCATTCCTATGATTTCCAGACCGTTATAAAAATCTTTAAAGTGATTTGACATGATGGCTTGGTTGCTATGGAAAGCTAGGAGATTTTGCAATGCACTTGAAAATGATTGGTTACAAGTTTGAAAAGGTACCAAATTGGATTGGGAAATCTATGACACTTTTGATAAACATGTAAACCTGCTCATATGACCTCATAATGACATTGTGTAATGATTTAAAACTCAGCCTCTAATGATGACATGAGATCATGTAACCAACTGATTTGACCTTGGGACAATACTAACCACTATGACTTGGAATGACATTCTAACCCTCTAGACATGATTCAATTTATACCAACATGATTCATAAGTGAATGACATCAAAAATATTGTCATGGGAAATTTATCCTAGGACCTTGACACACAATTTTTGAGAAATTAATACATGACCACAATACTGACTCAACAAAACCATTGTTTTGACTTTGTAAATTAACACTCCCTAACACTGAGGTAGTTGTGAAATGGTAGACCAGAGGTACCCAAAACCAGAATTAAAATCAGAATGTGCAGAAGATATCAACCAAAAAAGGGAATGAAGGACCAAGAATATAAAATGTTATGCATTGAGGAGCTATAACATGAGATGATATGATGAATGGAGGAAAGAAAACTAAGAAATGGGTAAGGAATTGAGTAGGTGTAACACCCC
>JZKD02S1663414.1:88834-100445 GCA_000966675.3 Picea glauca
AGGAGGTTGCCCCCTCGAAGAGGCTTATTATCTGATATTATCTCTTTTTCAAGGCGTTGAGTACTTTTCTTGAGGTTTTTCTATGCTATATTGATGTTTGGTTCTTAACACCCTAACTCTTTTCTTGTTATGTGTTATGTTCCCTTTGGAATGAGAAAGCTTATTTACTAATGAAAGTAAATGTTTTGACACCAGAGTGATGAGGATTGTATTACTATATAAACCATTGAGAATTGTCGGTATTGCACTCATAAAAACATTAAGGATAATGTGATGAAGTGCATACATATATGCCAGGACATGTCTGAAAAGGTTTTATTAATTTAAATTCTAGGGTACTTGCATTTTTAATTTACATGACGACTAATGTGTTTATGATGTATGTCATGTGTAGAAAGAAATAGATTGGAACTGTTGAGAAAGACGGTTGCCAATAATGAACAACCTCAATTAGAGGATGACTATGAGAAGGTTCTTGTTGACATATTGTTGAAGGGACTTTAAAATTCCCCATGGAGTACCAATGATGGGATAATATCAGAGGGGGTGATAACAACCAAAACTGATATAAAAATGTTCATGCCTATGTGGCACAAGTTATGAAGGGATTGGGTAAGAATCTCATCTGAAATGTTTTACGGTCTTAATCTTATGTATGGAATGTTGAAAGGCAGTTGTATGCCTTGGATACCCAAGTAGGGTATGATTTAGGAAGGATAACCTGAATGATGGAGATGTGAACCTTTGGTAGTAAATATTGATTGTAATGCTCGAAAGAATTCATGAACTGATATGTCATGAATACATGGACCAATCAAGGAATGATTGGAAAAAAAAAGTGCCCATAGATGGCACGCTGGATGGAATGCATTGAGGGAATGCATGTTACATAAGATGGAAGAAAATATATTTTTTCAGTAAGAAAGGAGGACCTTCCAATGTTTTTCTTACATTATGTAAGCATTGAAGGAAAACTAATCTGGGTGGCCATGAGTGTTGGCACCTTGGTTATTAATGGAGGAACAATGCTTAAAGGCATTAATGTGAAACTTTTGAATTTCATGTGTACTGATTTGGGAATCGTGATCATCCTGTAGCTGGAAGCATAGTCCTACTCTAACAATGAATGAGAATGAATAAACCATATGGTGAAAAGCTTGGCTAAGCTCCAACACACCATTACAAGTATTTTTCGTAAAGTGTGGGAAACTTAAAATCAATGCAAAGGTGCATTGGATATGAATGTGGCCACGAATGTTGGCACATTCATTAAGGTCAATTGATATCCGAATTACATTCTGAAAAATTTGGTAGGATGAAATGAGGCATAGGTAAGGGATGATGTATCCTTTTTCTTTGTATCATTGAATAGTTGAAAATGATTTGGACTGTTAGTATGCTTGATTTTGAAAAGGTAATGTGCATGAAAACTAACAATTTGTTTGGCTTAGGAATGTTGAAATTTAAGGAGGAAATGGGTCTTGGATATGACAGTATTGTAAGCCCATAAGGAAGACCAATTTCCTACTGAGACAAACTTCAAGGAATGGTATTTCCTTTTTGAGAAAGTAAATTTGATTGTTAGTATGCACAATTTTGAAATTGTTTGTGATGACGTTATAAAGGTGCAATAAAATGTATGTGCATGAAAACTAACAATTTGTTTGGCTGATTGAAGTTGAAAGTGTAGGAAGCAATTGAGTCTTGAATATGGAAACATTGTAATCCATAAGGAAGACCAATTGCCTGCTGATCCAAACCACTATGGGAAGGAAATTCCCATAATTATGAATCTGTTTCATGTGCGAAACAAATATGGAAACAAAATGTGGAATTTGGATATCTTTGGGTCACAGATTTACAAGAAAATTTTGAATTTAAAATTTATGATGATGTCTCGTGAATTTTTATATGTCTGTGATACGGGTGAGAAAGAGTATAATCCGATCACATGAAATAAAGATTGACTCTAGAAAAGGAGAGTAACCTTCGTCCCCATCTATGATTGAGTCAGGAGAAGGAGAGTAACCTTAGTCCCTAACTTTAGCCAAGACAGAAGGCTGTCAAGCTATAAAAGAATGAAACAATGGCTACTGCTGAGCCATGAGAGCCCCGTGGTAAGCCATGATCGCCTAGAATATATTGTGTTGAGGTAACACAAGTTGGAGGGACACCTTGGCAGAGAAATTCCATGGGACGCCTCGACTGTAAGACTCGATAGAGTCTCTGTAATTCTTCATGTGCGAGAAAACCTTGGAAAGGAAAGATGGATCACCCGAGGGACTGTATAGTAGAGAAGGGGATGGATGAGCCTGGGCCTGGAGGGTGAGTGACCGAAAGGAAGAGGAGACCTTAATAGTTCTTGTAAACTATTGATTGGGATCATGCACATGATGGGTAGTTATTCTTGTGCAAGAAAGCCTTAGCAAGGAAAGATGGATCACCCGAGGGACTGTATAGCAGAGGAGGGGATGCCTGAGCCTAGGCCTGGAGGGTGAGTGACCGCAAGGAATATGAAACAATGATAGTTCTTGTAAAATATTGAATCGGAATCATGCAGCCAATGAGTATGTCAAGGAAAAACAATGAGCCTAGATAAAAAAACAACCATGTGGATACAAATCCACAAACTGTGCATATAATTATTGTTTTAAGATTATGAAATTTTCCTTGAAATTTTTTTATGCAATGCTTTTGCATAAGAATATGATTAACGTGCTTGTTGTCCAATAATTATTGAAAGCAGGTGACCAATATTAAAGGTATGAAAAAGGACCTGACCGAGGAAGAAGGATCAAAATTTTTGAAACAGCTGAATGAGAAAGGCATGGCAAGTGTTTTGAGAAAGAACACCGAGGACGATGTTCCTTTAAGGGGGAGGTAATTGTAACACCCCTATTTCCCCCAGCTTGTAATTAATCATAAAATATGATTTACCATGCTAAGGCATGTAGACAGTGTAAATGTATTATTTTTTGAGTTGCCAATAAATGATTGTGGGGGTGAATCCTTGAAATTATTGGCCATGATATCACTAGAGGAAAGAATGTGAAAACTATAAGGGAGGGTCATTATATCAAATAACCCCAAATTCCCTTGATGAGGATAATAAATCTCCTTTGGATCCGAAGGAGAGAAAGCAGTTAATGAAGAAAGGACTAGTGGTTGAATTATCAACCACTCCCATGTATGGAAGAATGACCAAACCTGAAGAATGTCAACCCAAAGTAACACTAGGTATGACAGACCAAGTTGAACGGAATTCCCTTCTGATAGAAGGAACAAGATGGGTTGAGAACCATCCTAGAAGAAAGATATACAAATGGATAAGGAGAATGTGTGGAGTTCTCCAGCGGATAATGAAGATAAGGCTACGAGCTTGATGCCGAGTGAGCATATGATAAACCTCACCGAGGCCATAACAAAGAAGAAAATATATGAAAGTTTGCAGAGAACAGAACCCGAGAAGAAGCTGAAACAAAGAAAGAAAACTTGAGAACTGTGAGAGTTCCCTGTTGATATCATGGGTTGGCACGGGGGTGGCGAGAGTGCTAAGAATGAATTCCTCTGTGCCTATGGTTGGGTGGAAGGATGAACACCCACAACTAGTTAGTTGGCTACCACCTGCAATAGATAAGTAACCACATATCTTATGTATTTAAGTGGTACTATGAATTGAAGTTGGATATCCTATGAATGTTGCAGTGATGGATATGTTTTCTTAATGATTTATACTATATCTCTTTTTGTGTCTGCTTGATTGTGTAATTAGGAAAGTAGGAAATTACATGGATTGGAAATGTTTGATACTCGTAAATGCTTGTGCCTTGTGGTGGCTTAAGCTAGAGCCACGAACTGCCAGTTCATTGACCTTGGGCACAGTTTCATGTATGCATGCCGACCCTCCTAGTCATTCTGAGTCCCTTGGAGGAAGGAGTCTGCTAAAGCTCAGGAGAGATAGTGCACGTATGCACAGACTCTCTACGAGGAAAGCAAAGACCGAGAACCACTTAAGTTCTAGAGATTAAGGAATGAGCGTAAGGGGTGCGTGGAAGAATTCTTCCAAGCCTTACGTTAAAGAGAAAGAGCACAAATATATTAAGCCTTTCAGAGCCAACAAATCTCAGGAAGAATAGTGAGTTTGAAGTATCGAAAGGGAAGGTTCCTTTGTTCGGAAGATGAACGAATGAGAACTGTTTGGGAAGAGACAAGGTCCATTGTGTCCGTTGGATACAGGAAGGAGTGCGGGAGTCAACCCCTTGAGTCCTTCGGACTTCGCAAGTTCGATGAATTGATAAAGTTCATTGTAAGAGAAGTAAAAATCCTTGAATTCCCGAAGTCCCAAAGTTAATCTAGACCTTAAATCTGAGGATGCCCGAGAGCCATCCTGACCGTCAAATCTATGAGGTAATAATTTCAGCGATAACAAAATTCAGGAGATTTCAATCGAGGAGTGATTCAACCTCTCGAAGTCTCAAAGTCCATCCTAGCTATTGGTCCCAGGAAACACGTGGCACCATATCCTTCACTTCAGAGGTTTACTGCTTCGGAGGAAAATGGATTGTGTGAAGTGAGAACTCCCAAAGGTCAACGTGTCAAAGTTCATCCCGACTGTTTATAGTAGGGGATGTGTGTTCGAATATCTGACACTCTGGGAGGGTTACACTCTAGTGGTTTGCATTGGTGAGCATGTTGAGATTCCCAAAGTGCGAAGTCCTGAAGTGATATCTAGCCATCGATTCATGGGAGACACACGTCGATAGATCATGAACTCCGGGTGAAATCCTTTCGGAATAAGGTGAGTGTGGAAAGGTAGAAACTCCCAGACACCGAAATCCCGAAGTAAACCATGACCGTCGATCACTATAAGGGCACGTGGTGATGGATTGTGGAGTCTAAAGAAATCTGTTTGAGAGTTTTTAATTGAGATTTGAGACTCCCGAAGTCCAGAGAGCTGAAGAGTCGAAGTATATCTCAACCATCCATTCGAGGTAGATCTCAGTTGTCAGATCGTCCGAAGTAAATCTCATGCGTCAGATCGTCTGGGGTGAATCTGAACTGTTTAACACGAAAGAGATGTGGCGTAGATCGGTGGATTTTGGGTAGAGTCCTGACATAATTCATAGCCATCCAATCAAGAAGAAAAGTGGCACAAATCCATATATTTTGGGTAAAGACCCAAAGAAAGCCTCAACCGTCTGATTCAAGTGGACACACAACGTGAATCTGCTTACTTTGAGGGGAAGTGAAGTCTGAGATTTGAGATCTTAGAAATCTAGAGACTCGAAAGAGATCTCGATCATTGATCGAGAAGGGAGCTGAAGGACCATTGATCTAGTTGAAAGGGACAAAGTCCCGAAGCGGAAGCATAACCGTTGGATTGGGAGGACGCATGGAAGACGATCTTCCATTTCAGAGAAATCACTTCAGAATAAATGAGATTTTGAGAATTGAAACACCCAAAGGTCAATCTCATGGAGAAGATCATAGCCACACATCTAAAGGGACATGTGTCAACATATCTTCCATTTCGAAAGATTTTCATATGGATAAAAGTAAATATTTGAGAGTAAACTTTGAAACTCGAATCATGAAACAAATCATGTACGTTGATTTGAAAGGGTTAGATCTGATCCGTAGGTTCAAAAGGGACAGATCTGAGCTGATAGTTCAGAAGTACCGTCAAGATTGTGAGATCAATGGAAACATCGCATTGTGGGGACAAAAGGTGTTCTAACTTTAAAAAGTTGAGGGCGGGCCACAATCGAGACCACGGTATTGACAAAATGACACGTGGTGGCTCATGGTGAATTGTGGGGCGAAAAGAAGTTTGGTTCCAAACCACTCTTGATCACAACCGAAATCACGTAATTGGCATTCGGTCGTAACCTGTGGTCATATGCAATGGTCAACAAGAGAAAATGGGCTAACGCTAATGCTGAGACTTCACTGAAGCACGAAGGAGAAGGTCGTGAGTATCATAATACCTTCACCAGAGGCCGAAAGGGCCTATGCTTTATTAAGAGGTAAGATTATTAAGGTCTCAAAGTCTTGTTTGACTTAGAGAACCATAGAATCTTGACCGGAGAGTTGGGTTGAGTCCTGGACTTTCCAAATTAGAAATTCTGGATGGAGAATTTGTCCATTAAGAAAAGAATTTTTTTTATGCCCCACCATGGGTGTGTTACAGCAGGGCCCTTGCCAAAATTTGATTCGTAGTAGAAAAAGGAGACATATGAGAGAGAAAAATAAATAAATTAAGTACTTGGACAAGATTGGGGGGCATCAAGATCATCTGCACCTCATGTAGACGATCGTCTTATGCCCAAGAAGCTAACTAGAAAGGTAAGCATGATAAACAAATTCTTGAAAAGTTGTGTAGCACTAATGAAATATGAAACTTCTCAGTATGTTATATGACATGATTGATCACTGTACAAGAGGAAGGAAAACTCCTATCGCACAAAGGATGGTAAACCAGGTATTGTATAGGAAGAGAACCAATGGAGAATTCAAATTTAGTGCACATATTGGGGAGTATGATGTGGATAATGTTATCTTGGACCTAGGGTTCAACATGAATGTTTTACCTAAGAAGACATGGGAGATGATGGGAAAACCCAAGTTAGTATGGTATCCTATTCATCTAAGTCTCACAAATAAGCACAAAATAGTACCAATTGGTCGTTTGACAAGAGTACCTATGAACATAGATGGGGTACAGAGCATGGAATATTTTAAGGTTATTGAGATCGTGGATGAAAGTCAACAATATCCAACACTCATGGGACTCAAATGGGTTTTTTATAACCATGAAATCATTAAATTGAAAAGGAGGGAGATGATATTTGAGGTTGGATATTTTAAAGTTACTACACCCTTGGACCCAACAGAAGGAAAGAGATACATAGAGCCAACAAGAGGAAATGACAAGGACAACTTATATAATAGGATTGTGTAGATGAAGGATTATGTCAAACCGACTATGAATGGTTCCCTAAGTTAGAGAAGTATTTTTCCGTGTGCATCATATTTAGAAGAAGTTCTAGTGCATTTGAAGCAGAGGATGCATGAAGTGTAAACTAGATGATGTGCACGCATAACCCGATCCTTGCGTTGGATTGGAACAAATCTGTGTGATACACCTAGGTATGATGGATTAAATTACATATATTTGTTTGTAAAATAATTTGAGTTGTAGGTACCTAAACAACAAAGGTTGTTAGCACTATATAATATCCTAAAAGTGACTCCAACCAGATGGTGGGCTGCACATAAATAGGGGATGAAAGATTGGTCATAGTACAACATAATCATGAAAATAAGGTTTGGTACTAAGGAAGACAATATTGCGTAGAAGTATACAAGAGAGAGTAACCCAACATGTCATGTTGAGAAGTGCATGGATTTATAGATTTCAGTACCCGAAACAAAATGGACACACATATTTATACAGACACTGGACACGATTCCAAAGAACTGGTATATGGAATTGGAAATGCGTTGGGAAAAAAAAACGATGGGAAGAGTTTGTCCAGAGGTTCAAAGTCACATTTTTGTTTTAACATGAATCCCCAACCATATATGTAGAACTACAAGCTATTTGAAGTAAGATCTTGTCAGAAGACGGGCCGATGGAGGTGTTATCAGTGTGTAGTGTGCATAGAGATAATATAGCTATCCATTAGTTATTGGAATGCTACAATGTGGATAAGGAAGAACATGATGAGGAAGATCCAAAAAATTTACAAGTACTTAAGAAAAAAGGAGAATGAGCAGTAGAAGGGATAGAGCTTGAGTCTGCCACATACACACAACCTATAAATATGTGGAAGGTAAACATTGGGACGAAAACGAATCCCAAGTTTGCGCAGATAGGAGATTATTTGAGTGATGAGACAATAGAGAAGATTGCATAATTACTGTGAGAATACAAAGACCTATTCCCAATGATATTTTCAGAGATGAAGGGGATAGATGAAAACTTAGGTGAGATGAATATTCCATTGAAACCAGGAGCTAAGCGAGTGTGACAGAGGCCTTACAGGTTAAATCCAAAGTACAAAGAGAAAGTGAAAGATGAACTAGACATGACATTGGACACATAAATTATTGAACCAATAGAAGAATCCAAGTGGACTAGTACAATGGTAGTGCAGGACAAGAAGACATAGGGAATCATGATTTGCGTGGATTTGAGAAAGTTGAATGATGCATGTTTACATGACCCATTTCCAACACCATTCACATATAAGGTATTGGAGAACATAGGAGGACAAGGAACTTATTCTTTCATAGATGGATTCTCGGGGTACCATCAGATAAAAATTTCATAGGAGGATCGACACATGACCACTTTCACAATAGAGTGGGGTAGTTATCAATATACAATAATTCCCTTTGGAATGAAGAATTCCCATGTGATTTTGTCGAGAGTTGTGGTAGCAATGTTTAAGGAATTTATTCATAAGTTCCTTGAAGTCTACTTGGATGATTGGACTGTGTTCAATATACTAAAGGATCACATAGAATCACTCAAGATGATGTTTGATAGGTGTAGATAGTGTCATATTTCGCTGAATCTGAAGAAATGTATTTTTTGCGCACTATTTGGAATTTTGTTGGGACATGTAGTAAGAAAGCATGGATTACTCATAGATCCAGTCAAGATCGCAGTAATTATGGAGTTAGAACCACCTACATCATTCATACAACTAATTGAAAACTTGGGTCATACAGGCTATTAAAAAAATATTATTAAGGGATATGCACAGATCACAACACTGATGGAAACATTGTTGAAGAAGGAAACAAATTTTCAATGGAACGAGGACTGCCAAAAGGGATTGGAAACCTTAAACCATAAACTGGTAACCACGCCAATTATGATGTTTTCATATTAGAACAAAGATTTCCATGTACATGTAGATGCATCATCCATACCGTTCGTCTCAGTACTATCTCAACCATGGGAGGGGGACATAGATAACCCAATTGCATTTTCAAGTAGGAAGTTGTCCATAGAAAATAAGAATTATACTACCATGGAATGAGAAGGATTAGAAATGGTCTATGCGATACAAAAGTTCATGTTGGAAATATTGAGAGGGGGGTGAATCAATATTTAGAGAAATTATTATTTTTTAACTTGTACTTCAATCAGATCATGTATTCAATTTATATCCAATCAACAATGAATAATATCCAATGAACAATGAAGAATAGTATACGAGATACACCAATACAACATGCACAATATATAAGAAGTAATCATGTATTATTGTTCAAAGGAAGTATTGAATTCCAAAGGTAGCTATAACTTCCAAATATAAGGGGAGGGATAAACCTCCAAAAGGAAGATACAATCCTCCAAGATCAAGAGAGGGTTGACCTCTCTAACCTTTCCCCTTCCTTCCACCCAAGAATATATGAGAGATAATAAAACTTTACATTAAATTATCACCATCAACCAACCATCACATAGAGCCTGGTAATGTTGCCCGAGACCTCTTCAACTTCTGCAATTCTTCACTTCTTGGAATAATCTGATCCTATATCTGATATTACTCAATGTATTCTCTGAAACTCCTCCAAGTTTCACTCCTTGAATCCTCCCATAAAATGAGTTATAGAGAAAATGGTAGACCTTATTCAATTTTGGCTTATTCAGGAGAGTGAACTTGTACATCATGCCCTGCGCTCAATATTTAACGCTAGATTCTGAAATTCAGACAGAAGAAACTAAAAACCATACTATTTCCAATGCAATTGGTCTCACTTCATTTGGATTCTCTATGAATATGTTATGATTTTTTTACCTGGAACACATGTTTATGACTAGCTTCACGACAAGTCAAAAACCCTATCTTCCACAGAGTGTATCTACAAAAGTATAGCAAATTAAGAGATGAATTTTTTACCAAATGTACCTCGACATTTCTTCTCAATTCCTCTGAATTTCACCATCTGAATCATTCTAGAAACATATTTATAGCGAAAATGGTAAGATGACCTGTAAATTACATACCTTAGAACACATCACCAAAATACTTCATCCTCTCTTGAAATTCAACCTTCTTTACTTATGATTTCCTTAGAAGTTCGAATTATATATCCTTTGTCATTAATAAACTTGTGTGTATTAAAAAATGAATGTATAATGAGATGTATTTTTACCCTTTATGTCACTTCCCTTTAACATTAGGACCGACATGTAGTTTCTGCTTCAATTCACATTGTCATCTTCCAAAATTCATTTCTCCCCAATCGTGAGGATCCACATGACGTGCCACATACCACTGGAAGTGGAATGAATTATAATATCCAGTAATGGGTGTTGTATCTACATGTGTATTTGTTTTCATTTCTATCTACTTCGATCAAATGTGGGGTCTAAAATCCAATGACTAGTGTTGACATCAATGACTACAACCAATGACTAGGGTTGACATCAATGACAACAACCAATCTTCCAATAATCTCCCCCTTTTTCATTGATGGAAACACTCATGCTCCCCATGTTATCATGCTCTCAATTTCTCTCCCCCTTTGACATCAATGGAAAAGGGTGGGGTTGCTTCCCCTGAGTTCAATGGCATAAGGTGACCTTCTTCTTTGGGGCCGCTTCCTTTTACAATTATTTTGGTAGATGAGTCATCTCCAAATGCAACATTTCCACTCTTTTTCTTCAAGATGATAAATTTGCTTTGATCTCCGATCATATGTGATGAGCACACATTATCTATGCACCATTCATATTCTTCTTTGCATTCTTCAATGACCAATGTTATTCGACAGTTTTCATTATCTGGAATTTCTTTCTTTCTCCATGTTGTAGTTGGTATAGGGAAATTTGGCATAGGATTATCTTCCTTCATCTCTCTATAATCCCATGCTTTTTGACCAAGATTATTTCACTTGTAGCATACAATTGTTTTATCCATTAATGGGTCAAATGGATTATGATTTTCGTTGACAGGTCTGTGAACATTTCCATATCTACTATTTGCACCATTGATGTATCTTCAATAGTTATTCCTTTCATTGATTCTACAATTGATTTCCTTGTGTCCAAGATTCCCACAAGTATAACAATGTCCAAAAAAGAAATTTTGATACATGCGAGTAAGTGATCTTCTTTGTGGTGTGGTCCATCTGGGTTCATGATATATTCTTTTGTAGTTTCCTTCATAATGATTTATTTCATACCTGATGGGAGAGGATGTTCTTGATGTCTCATTCCTTCTGAATTCTGGTCTTCTATCTCATTGTTCAACTTTCTCTAGAGTGTTGGTTTCATCCTTTTCATCTTCCTTCTCTTGTTTTGTTGTCTTCAAAATATCATTGTATCCTAGCCCTGTCTTGTCGTTTGAATATATTTCACTGCTACGGATCTCATCTAATTTTTCAATGCTTCTTTCAAACTTATTCAACTTTTGTATTGTCAATAGTAGCTCCCCTTTTGTGTGATCCAATTCTTCTTTCATTTCTCATAATATTCTAATTGTTCCTTCAAGCTATCAATGGTATTTTCAAGCATGTGATTCTCTTCTTCACAACTACTCAATTCACCTTTTAGTATTGTATTTGTGTTTCTAAGATTGTTATTTTC
>JZKD02S1663414.1:117019-131451 GCA_000966675.3 Picea glauca
ATAACATTACATGAAATTCCTTGAGAAAATGATGTTTCTTCATGGCTTTTTATAGCATAGCATTGGGTGATTATGTAACTCCTTTGAGGTGTGAAAAGGGGCTCTTTAGGGCTCACTTAGGTCTTTGACTAGCCTACCATGCGGATTCAGCTCAAATTTGATGGTCAAATCAGGTTGGGAGCTGGTCCATAAGTGGTTGGGAGGCCGACCAATTCAATAAATGCACCGTTTAGAAGGTGCGTGGGTTTTTTCGCTAACAGTCGTGCATCATACGCACATGCGCACATTGTACATTTTTGTTCCGCGCATATGCGTGCGCACCCATCTTCTGTAAAGCGCCCTTCAATCTTTGGTTACTTTGTATAGTTTTTGACCCTTTTGCAATGCTGTGAAATTAATTTAGTGCCATGAATGACTTCATTCCTTTTTGACGATGCTGAGTTCTTGTCGCCATGTGTGGATGAAATTTCACTGATAACACTTGGAGTAGAATCTCTTTTTATTATTGAGACTTCTATTTTTATAGTAGAATCTTTCAACAATATGTCCTATTCTACCACAGTTAAAGCATTTGAGAGGAGACTTACCTTTGTATCTACCGGTTCCCTTTTGGAGCCTTCTTACGAAATTTTCTATTTCTTCATCAATGTTGTTATCCTTGTCTTTTGTATTGTTTATGGCTTTAAAGGCTGATTCATTGCTTGGCTGGTCATTGTTTGTACCTGTAAGAGACCCATGTAATTCATCCATTGTCATTTTTGTCAAGTCCCTAGTGTCTTCAATGGCGGAGACCTTAGCATCATACTTCAAGAGAAGTGATCTCAACACTTTTTGTACAACCAAGGATTCACTGTTATCTTCATCTAATCCTCTGATAGCATTAACAACTTCATCAACTCCGAGAAAATAGGTTGCAATATCTTCCTTGTCATCCATCTTCAAATTTCCAAATTATGCTCTATGTTGTTGAAGTTTGACCTGCTTAACTTTTGGATCACCTTCATAGATACTCTTGAGTTTGTCCCATACCTCTTTAGAAGTGCTACAACCCATCACTTTTCGAGCAATAGTTGGTGCCAATGCTCCTATAATAACATGTCTAGATTTCGAATTACAACTCATAAGCTTCTTCTCATTTGGATCGGTTGGAGCATTCTTTGGGATTACATATCCATTTACAACTGAGTACCAAATGTATACTCCCAAAGATGTTAGGTAAGTTTGCACTCTATCACTCCAGTATGCATAATTTATTCCATCAAATTTTTGAATCCCATTTGGAATGTGCTCATGGTCATTCATCTCTGCTCAGGATTTTCCTTCTAGTGATTAAACTATTCTGAAGGAAACCTGCTCTGATACCAATTGTTGGAAATACTAAGAGGGGGGTGAATCAATATTTAGAGCAATTATAATTTTTTAACTGTACTTCAATCAGATCATGTATTAAATTTAGATCCAATCGGAAATGAAGAATATCCAATGAAAAATGAAGAATAGTATAAGAGATACACCAATACACCATGCACAATATATAAGAAGTAATCATGTATTATTGTTCAAATAATACATAATATAAGGGGAGGGCTAAACCTCCAAAAGGAAGATACAATCCTCCAAGATCAAGAGAGGGTTGACCTCTCTATCCTTTCCCCTTCCTTCCACCAAAGAATATATGAGAGATAATAAAAATTTACATTAAATTATCACCATCAACCAACCATTACATAGAACCAGGTAATTCTACCTAAGCCTTCTTCAACTTATGCAGTTATTCACTTCTTGGAATACTCTAATATTGTAGTGGATATTACTCAATGTATTCTCTAAAAATCCTCCAAGTTTCACTCCTTGAATCCTCCAAGAAAAGGAGTTATAGAGAAAATGGTAGACCTTATTCAATTCTGGCTTATTCAGGAGAGAGAACTTGTACAACATGCCTCGAGCTCAATATTTAACATCAAATTCTAAATTTTGGAAAAAATAAACTACAGCCCATACTCTTTCCAATGAAATTTGTCTCACTTGATTTGGATTCTCTATGAATATGTTATGATGGTTTTACCCGGAACACATGTTTATGACTAGCTTCAGGACTATTCAAAAACCCTATCTTCCACATAGTGTATCTCCACAATTTTAGTGAATAAAGAGTGAACATTTTTACCACACATACCTTGATATGTCTTCTTAATAGCCTCCAAATTTCACTATTTGAATCATTCTAGAAATAGATTTATAGTGAAAATGGTAAGATGACCTATAAATAACATACCTTAGAACACATCACCAAAATACTTCATCCTCCCTTGAAATTCATCCTTCTTTACTTCAGATTTCCTCAGAAGTTCGACTTAGATCTCCTTGCTCATTAATAAACCTGCGTGTATTAAAAAATGAATGTATAATGCGATGTAATTATACCCTTTATGTCACTTCCTTTTAACATTAGGGCCGACATGTAGTTTATGGTTCAATTCACATTGTCATCTTCAAAAATTCATTTCTCCTCAATCGTAAGGATCCACGTGACGTGCCACATACCACTGTAAGTGGCATGGATTATACTATCTATCCATGGGTGTTTTATCTACATGTGTAATTTCCTTCATGTATATCTACTTCGATCAACTGTGGGGTCCAAAATCCAATGGATAGGGTTGAAATCAATGAATACAACCAATGACTAGGGTTGACATCAATGACAACAACCAATTTTACAATAGTTCATAAATTATTTACTGGGGTCTCACTTTAATATGTACACAAAGTATTTTGCATTAAAATACTTAGTCAACAAGCTAGTGTTGGGGGGGAGAATATGCAGATGAATACTAATGTTCCAATAATACGATTTTGAGGTTGTAGTCAAACTGAGGAAGTTGAATGTGGGGCCAAATCATCCATCGCACATACTATCAGGAGAATATGGTGGAAATTTAGATGGCAACTTACCATATGCATAACTGTTTGCAGTAAGAATGGTGGATGATTACTTCATGGACATCATATAGTTTTTAATTACAGGAATGGCTCGAACAGAGATGTCATTGGTGCATAAGAAACAACTGGTAGTGAAAGAAGTAGATCATCAGTTGATTGCAGGGAGTTTATACAAGTTGGATGCAGATGGAATATTGAGACGTTGTGTGTTGGAACATGAAATACCAATGACACTAGAAGAAGCACATGACAGGATTGGAGAAGGAGATTATGTTGGAAGAGAAACTGCACAAAATATGTTGTGTGCAGGGATTTGGTGGCCTACACTTCACAAAGATGCAAAGGCATACTACCAATCATGTGATGTATGTCAAAAATTTGGAAATACATCTAGAAGGGATGCAATGCCTTTAAATACACAAGTTAAGTTGTAATCATTTGATAAATGGGCCATAGACTTTGTAGGGCCAATCAATCCACAAGAAAGAAGAATAGGGGAAAGGTACATCATCACTGTGATGAAGTATTTGACAAGATGGGCAGAAGCAGCCCCAGTTACAGACTACACTATGGATATTGTTGTAGGGTTTTTGTTTGAGAATGTAGTCACAAGGTTTTGATGTACGTGCATATTACTTAGTAATCAAGGCACACACTTTATGAATAAGAAAATTGCATAATTGAATGAGGAGTTCCAAATCCATCATCAAAAGAGTGCCTCGTGTCATCCTTAGGCCAATGGAACAATGGAGGATTTCAATAAAATCTTAGAGAATTCCTTGACAAAAAATTTCAACATAGGGAGAGACAATTGGTACTTAAGAGTTTCTGCAGTGTTATGGGCTTACAGGACGTCAACTAAAAATTTGTCAGGTTAGACACCTTTTATATTGGTGTATGGGTAGGAAGTAGTAATGCCAATGGAATTACTTCTCCCTAGCCTATGCATTATATCAATCACTGAGCTATCATACTCTGGCACAATATAGGAGAGATTGGCATAGTTAGTACAACTTGAGGAAGATCAGTTTGTTGTAGGTTTCCATCAACAAGTTCAAAAGGCTAGAGACAATGCTTGGCATGATCGACACATAAAACATAAAATTTTTCAAGTGGGGGATTTAATATTTCTCTATGAAAACAAGTTCATGCAGCATCCAGGAAAGTTTAGAATGCACTAGTTAGGACCCTATATGATTCAACATGTATCAGAGACATGTTTTGCGCAATTAGAAACCATGAATGGAGAAGTCATTGGGGGAATGGTGAATAGAAGTCAGTTGAAACTCTATAGAGATGATCGATAGTCTACGGAGTAATATGGGCTTCACCAGAACACTTGTATTATAGTAACTGTACCATAGTAAGAAGGAAAAACACAAAAAAGTAGTTAAAAGTAGAAAAAGGAAGAAAATAAAATAAAAAGTAGATATAGGAAAAACAAATATTACAGAGTACAATGAATTGGAGATTGCACATAAGGAATGGTGATCATGCATTAAAATGGAACTATGTCAATTCAGAAAATAATACACAGAAGAGAAATACTGCAAAAAATATAGATATAAAAGCAATAACTATTGTGTAGTTTGACAATGACAAGATTGTTGGAAGCATTAAAACATGTAAATGATGGATACGAAGTGAGAATGACATGTCATAAAGGTGCCGTAGAATATTATATGGTAAAATCCATCGGAAATCATGACAAATTAATAGTACGAGGGAAAACTCATACGACAGATTTGGTAATAAATATGCATTTGTTTAACAACTCATCAACTATGTTGGCTGATTGGAAAAACTACTTGTTGAGTGAAGAGACATGCACAGTTCACAACAAGGAACAAAAATAACAGAAGGTCATTAAGTGTAAGTCATTGTTACATACAAGCGAGAGAAAACTAGAGAGACCAAAGAGAATACGAGTGCATCAGAGATGAGCTACAACTACCAGAGAATAGACACAGAGTCATTTAAGGAGTCTGTCATACAAGACATATGGCCCCACCGAAAGTTGGAGCGCCATATGCAGCAATGCAAAAACATGAAAAATGACTAGTAGAGACACCATATGTCAATGAATTAGCCCGGGCTTCGACTTTGGCTCTGTCAGGAAATGAGATACAGTTCCATGCTAAACCTATAAGAAGAGAAGATTAATTTAATCAAGAACACAAATGACACAAAAAATCACACAATACAATGAGATTTTACCCTGTAAACCATTAATGGGGAAAACCAACATTCCTTGAGCGTTATACTCTCTTGATGTCTTATTCAAACTGAATAAAAGGTTACATGTCTAACCTTGGTCCACACCTAAGAAACAATCGACATCATACCCTCTTTTCTACGCAAGAACAACCCTATAGCCAGTTCGACTTACATATGCATGACCAACAACCTATGATTTAAACATGCATTAGCCTTTACATCCTTACAACACACGTCTTTATAGGATTTACAACAGGAAAACCCTAAAGATTGGCACCCAAAAATGATTACATATCCATGCATATCATTGGCTACAAATCCCACAAATCTTAGGATTTTTTTTATAGTCGACTCCAAGTTCGATTACTAGTCGACTACCAGTCAAACTTCATTCAATATCTAGTTGGTCATCTCATGCCCACACTTTGACCTCTTATTGGTTTACTTTTTGTCAATATCTTTGACTTTGACTTTACCTTGTCGACTCCCTCGACCTTTGACTTGTTTTCAATCCACTTCGACCTTGACTATTGTCGATCCACCTCGACCTTCGATCGTCAGTTGATTCACCTTGACTAGACTTACACTACAAAGAATATAACAACCCAAAATTCTCCCACTTGTTGTGTTATTTGCTGAAACATGAGATTACATAAATTTTTGTTCACAGGCCTAGGGAAGAAATGATCATTTCCTCTCTGCATTAGGATAACTTCACAACAGTCACAAACTTGGTCAACGAGTCTACTATGTTTTCTAACGTGTATACTTTCTTCGACAGTACCTTGTTACTCTCCACCATATCTCTTATGAAATGGTATTGTACAACAATGTGCCTAGTCTTTGAATGATAAGCAAGGTTCTTTTCCATAAATATTGCACCTTGATTGTTGCAACTCACCTTCATATCTCTCTTCTCAAACTTGATTCCTGAACACAATCTTTGTAGCCATATCGCTTCTTTGCTTCCATAAGTTCCCACCATGTATTCAACTTCTGATCTTGACAAGGCTACGACAGCCTTTTTCTTAGTCATCCAACTTATTTCTCCACCGAACATCTTGAAGACATATTCGTTGGTCAACCTCCATCAATCTAGATCTCCAGAGAAGTCGACATTGACAAAGCCATGTACATTTAATTTACCATTGTCACCTCCAGGTCTTCCTTGGTAGCATATAAAATATTCCTTCATACCACACAAATACCTGAATACTCTCTTGACAACTGTCCAGTTCTCCTTTCCAAGTGTCGTCATGTACCTTCTCAACACTCTCACTACATGGGAAATATCTGGTCGAGTGCAGACCATCGCTTACATTACACTACCAACAACACTTGCAAAAATAATACATTCCATATCCTCTATTTCTTCTTGTGTCTTTGGAAACTGGTCAACAATAAGCCTTACTCCCACTAGAATTGTCACCTTCACTAGTTTGCAATACTGCATGTTGAATCGTTTCATAACTATTTCAATGTACTTCGTTTGATTCAACCGAATCTTTATAGAGGCTCAATCTCTCTTAATCTCCATTCCTAGAATGAAGTTAGCTGCATTGAGATCCTTCATGTCAAACTTGGAGGATAGATTCTTCTTCACCTCCTTTATTTTGTCCATGTTGTTTCTAATCAACAACATGTCATCGACATACAAAGCTACACATATGAAACACCCACCTTCTTCCTTGGAATACATGCAGTGATCATCTTTGGTTCTTAGAAATTCTAAACTAAGGATGTGTGTGTTGAACTTATGGTACCACATCCTTGGTGATTTGTTTAGACCATAAAGGGATCCTTTCATTTTTCACACCAACTCTTCCTTGCCCTTTACTACAAATCCTTCAGGTTGTTTCATGTAGATTTCTTCTTCCAAGTCCCCATGTAGGAACATTGTATTCACATCCATATGTTCTATCTCCAGATCAAATGCTACAACCAGAGACATTAGTACTCTAATGGAAGTTAGTTTTTCAACAAGGGAAAAAATCTCACCAAAGTTGACTCCCTCGACTTGGGAACAACCTTTCGCTACCATTCAAGCTTTGAAATTCTCGACTTGTCCTACGACATTCATCTTCTTCTTGAATACCCTTTTTCTATCGACATGATTTCTTCCACTAGGCAACTTGACTAAATACCATGTATCATTCTTGTGCAAGGATTCCATATCTTTGACCATGTTGTCCTTCCATAGTTTACCCTCTGTCGATTCGACTACCTCACCGACTAACTTGGGCTCATCGTCGATGGAAGTTAGCATGAATGTGGAATGAAATTTGGGTGGACTGTACCTTACACCTTATTTTCTTATTGTTTTTGACCTCCTTACCACCAGATTCAGTTGTTCCACCTCTTCCTCATATTCAATTAACTCATCTGAATCATCTTCTTTGTTCCTTAGTTCAAACTACATTGTATCAGGATTATTATTGGTCTGAACAACTTCCTCAGGCTCAGAATTCTCTGAAGACCACATATAGACTTTACATTATTATCCTTGATGCAATATCCCATAACCTATATCCTTTCATTCCTTATTTATATCCAATGAAAATATATTTTATTGCATTCTTGTCCAACTTGCTCCTCTTTTCCTTGGGATCATGCAAAAATAAATCACAACCAAATACTTTGAGATATGCCATCAAAGGATTGTTACCTGAACATACCTCATGTGGAGTCATGTTGTTTAGTGCCGACGAACGAGACATATTCACCGTATATCTTTAAGTTTCGACTACCTCTACTCATAAATCTTGTGTGATCCCAACATCATGCTCCTTGCCTTATCCATCAACGTTCTGTTCATTATTTCAGCAACTCCATTTTTTTTTGGGTATATGGTTTGGTATTTTGGTGTTCTATTCCACACTTCTTACATAACTTATTAAATTCCTTTGCACAAAATTCACCAGCATTTTCATCCCTGAACACTTTAATCCTATTCTTTGTATGGTTTTCCACAAGAGATTTAAACTCCTTAAATATCTCGAAAACCTTTGATTTATTCCTTACAAAATATATCCATGTCTTCCTTGAAAAATTATCTATGTAGGAGACATGATATAGGGATCCACCAAGTGAAGGCACTATAACTGGGCCAAACACATCATTATGCACCAAATATAGAATCCCACTTTCCCTTGTCTCTCCATATGGGAACCTCACCTGAATTTGTTTTCCATATATGAAATGTTCAAAAAAAATTGACCTCTAAACCACATTCAATAAACCCTTCGACCATACCTTTTCTTTTCATAGCTCAAAGTCCTTTTTCGCCAATATGTCCCATCCTCTCATGCCATAACCTGGTCAGGTCGATTTATCATGTCTTGTCAAGTCGGCTTGTACCGACTTAGCTCGAGTCGAGTTGAGTTGAGTCATAGTTGAGTTTATTTTAGGTGCAATGATGTTGTTGAATCCAGTCGAGTTGACATTCTATAACAACTTGTATATGGTTCCAATCCAAACTACTTTCATTAAGACCATTGTACCTCTGACCATCTTAGATGAATCCTTCTGAAACAGAGTATGCACACCTGCGTCACTCATTTTGTTGACATATATCAGGTTTCTTTCCAAACCCAAAATGTTTAGCACACTTGAAGGGGTTCTTTTCCTCCCATCATGTAGTATCAGTCAAACTCTTCCTTGACCGAAAATTATGGTTGTTGATTCATCCCCCAAGAACGAATCAACCCCATCATATCGTTCATATTCATAGAACCATTATTTATGTGGTTTCATACGATAGGATGCTCCTAATTTGATCAACCAAACATATTGATGCGACTGTGTATTGGTTGACTCCAGGTACACATCACCTCCCTTATTCGGGGTCATCTTTCTCTCAGTCGACTACTTCACATCGGATCTAACACTGACTTCTATTTCCTTTGACTTACAGTCCTTTTTATAATGCCCATATTTACCGCATTTCTATCATCTTCACATTGACTGAACCATGGATTTAGATCTACCCTTTGACTTGAACTTTCTACCGGAGAATATTCCTTTATCTTCGTCTACCGGTCAAACTCTCACTACTAGAGCATCTTTGGTCGATGCTTCCATGTTCTTCCTTCTCATTTCTTCCAAAAACAAAGAAGCAACCATGTCCTCTAGAGCTAGTGTGGTTGTATTACTCCCAATAGACATGACTAAGTTATCCCAAGAGTTTTGAAAATAACATAATAGGCTGATACACTTCTCCTCATTAGTGATATTTAATATCCACATACAATAATTGGCTTAAAATAATATTAAACACATTTAAATGCTCAGTCACCAAACTTCCATCACTCATTCTCAGAATATACAATTTATTTCTAAGAAACAACTTATTTACCAGAGATTTTGACTGGTATAAGCTTCCCAACTTGTCCCACAATTTCTTGGTTGAATTTTCACCTGAGACATTCAGTAGCACCGAATTTGCAAGACAAAGCCAAATCATACTTCTTTCTCTTCTTTCGAGTTTCTCCCATTCTTCCGTCGACATGCTTATTGGATGGGTACCTGGACAGAAGTTGTCCATTGTTCTCGATCTACAAGAAGATCTTCCATTTTAAGCTTCCAAAGATCAAAATTATTGCCATTGAATTTTTCCATCTCTGTTCTAGAACTGCTCACAATTCTTTCCCAAGATCTTTAACACAATTTATGACTTACAACTCTTATTGTACCTAGGGTTTAGTTCTCAGATTCAATATTGGTAAATCAAGATATGATATACTCGCCAAGGCATAACACCTATATGATAACTCACTTTTCAGAGAAGACCTAAGCTCTGATACCACATGTCAGGAAATGAGATATAGTTCCACACTAAACCTAGCAGAAGAGAAGAAATATTTAATCAAGAATGAAAATGACACAAACAATCACATATTACATCAATATTTTACCCTGGAAACCCTTAACCGAGAAAACCAACATTCCTTGAGCGTTATTCTCTTGTGTTATATTATTCAAACTGAATAAAAGGTTACATGTCTAACCTTGGTCCACACCTAAGACACAATCAACATCACACCCTCTTGCTTAAACAAGAACAACCCTGCAGCCAATCTAGCTTACATATGCATGAACAACAACCTACAATTTACACATGCATTAGCCTTTACGACCTTACAAAATGCCTATTTATAGGATTTATAACAGGAAAAACGCTAAATATTGGTGCCCAAAAATGGTTACTGGTCTATGCATAACATTGGCTACAAATCTCGCAAATCTTGGGATTCTGTTACAGTCGACTCTAAGTTGGATTACCAGTCGACTACCAGTCAGCCTTCATTTGGTCTCAATTCGGTTGTATCACACCCACACTTCGACCTCTTGTTGGTTGAATTGTCGTTGATATCTTCGAATTCAAATTTACCTGGTCAACTCCATCGACCTTTGAATTTTCCTGGTCGACTCCCTCGACCTTCGAATTGTTGTCGATCCACCTCACCCTTGACTGTTTGCATTCCACCTTGATCTTCGACTACCATTCCATTCACCTCAACTAGACTTACATTGCAAAGAATATAACAACTTAACAAGCTCCACAAGATGGTTTCCACAGATATTACCTAGCAACGAGGATGGATAATGTGCCACTAATCACAATACTAGACAATGGGAAGTACCCATTGTCGACAACACTAGTTCCACCTAGTGTAAGCATAGAAGGAGAGATGCTCAGAAATATTTTCATCCTAAATTTCGTGGATCATGACATTACTGAACAACAAAAGTTCCCAGAGCTGGCAAGGGAAAATTATTTTCACACTAGGAGTGTACTAGGCACATGAGTAATATTGCTGGAGACACAAGAGTGGGATACATGATTAGAGAAGGTGGGCATCCTCAACTTGTTGGAGATCCCACATTTTAGACGAAGCTTGGAGATTAATTATTGTGTGAAGGTGTTTCCCAACTATGTCCATAGGGGGGACACTGTGGCTTGATCCCCTAGTATCAACTAATACCATGTTGATTGCATGCATTATAGGACTCCCAAAGGCCGGAGAGGACTCAACCATTTTATTTAACAAGTCAAGAGAGTGAGCCCTATCAGATTCAATGAAGGAAAAATTACAGACATTCAAGGGAAAGAGAGGACTAGAGATTAAAAGAATCAATGAAAGAAATGTTTGGTTTGCAATGCATGTGCTTGCCTGTAAGTTGTTGCGCAAGTGCATGAAGGATGGAGTACTAGTCGTAGTAATTGCAGCTAAAAAAAAATGTGTTGAAGGGGTGCAAATGAATTGGTCCACCTTCTTGGTGAACCAATTCTTTCAAGATAGCATTGAGGCACAGGAAAAGGGAACAAAATTACACTATGCATGGTTGTTGATTCTGATTACGTTGGTTGGTTGGAAAGAACTAGTTTATTACCAACAAATGCACACATCATGCTGAGGCAATTTGGCTGGGAGATATGCCAACTTATGGCCTATGATGATAAGAGAATAAAAAGTGACACTAATTCCATATTTTATGTATACTTGGACACTATCACACATCTAGTTGTGCACACACCACATATATCAACAAATATGGAAGAAACATACAATGATATTGTGCATTTTAAAGAAGGCATGCACCACATTTATGTGTAGGCCAAGAAGGACCCAACAGACTAGTGGTTTCCCACCAGTTATAGGTTAACTACAGAAGACATATGTTTGATTGTAAATGAATAGGAAGAAGAATGGAAAATACTAGCACATAAAACACGGCAAGCTGAAGAGGAAGAAGAGAAAGATAAAAGTGATGAGGATCCAAATGAAGAGAAAGGAAACAAGAAAAAAAATGGTGCATGAGATCTTCATAGCCCATCCAAAATAGTAGAGAAACAACCAGTTCCAACAATAGGGGAAAAAAGGAAGGACAAGGGGAAAGAACTGGAAGGAAGGGTGCATAAGAAGATGAAAGTGCATAGAGAAACCCCAACATATGCATTGAATGATGATGACATGGACCACATAGGTTACCAGGTACATGATGCCACATAAAAAATAATGTGGGAAGCCACTAGAAAACAAGAAGAAGAACAACAAAGAGTGCAGGATTAGCTGGTAGCACTCTAGCAGATGTTGGAAGCAACACACATCACCAAAGAGACCAGAATCGAGGCAAGACCCTCTAGTATTCCAGTAAAGGAAGAAGAAAGTGTGTATTCGGCCTTGATTCATGTAGAAACTAGACACAAGATACTACAACTTGAGACATATGCACTGGAAATTATGATGGTCGAATTGCAACAACATGTAAATGCACTAGGACATATGAGCCTAGTTGTATCAAGGATTCCAATATTAGACTACAAGCCTTGCAGATAGGCGTACTGCAAGTGATAACACAATAGGAAATGATAACAATGATGGATGAAATAGATCATTTACAAAAATAGTATGACACTGCATTTCAAAAAAAGAGGGAAGTTGAAGGACAAGTGTCGGAGGTCATGAAGGACAAAACCGAGGCTGATGAAAGGGTTAATAAATCCCTTAAGAAAAAGGATGAAGCTGTAGGAATATCATAGAAAATCCAAGCAGTTGTCCAAAAATGATAAAAGGCCATACCAGAAGTCTCCATAGTAGTAGAAGCTCCTAGGGAGGAACAAGTGTTAAAGATCGGTGAAGTCACCAAGGGCTTCAGAGTGCAGATTGAGGACTTACGATTGTGGATCCTGCCACAAACACCACTGAAAGTGTGAGAAGGCAGGGAGAGAATGGTGATGAAAATGGTCACCAATATCAAGAAAGTATAGGAAATATGTAGAAAACTCTGCGAGGAGAGCGCAAAAATATGGACAACGTTAGCAGATGATCCTGAGATGAAGGTTGTGGAATCCTGATTAAGAGAAGCACAAGAAAAAGTGCAACAAGATTTAGATAAGATAACTACTCTTCCAGCAGTGGAACGTATGACAACAATTTTTTCTCAGAGGCAGTCATACTTGGAAGTACAGAAGTTGATGGATCAACAAAATATCCTTTAACAACGATTGGAACCATTATAGGAAGAAGTAGTGAGGATAATAAGGGAACTACCCACTATGCAGGGAAAGGTCAAACATGCAACATATAAATCAGAGGAAAAACTCACGAGCTTGACTACACAGGGAACCTAGGAGATCAAAACAGAGGCTATGATAATCAAAGAAGTGGAGGTAGCAAAGGAAACCCCGCAAAATTTCATTACAACATGGAAGAGTAGGAAACAAGTCTGAGTGGCTCGGGAGAAGCCATAGGTGGGTGTTGGAGGCATGTAGTGTTGCGATGTAATTTTGGTAAAAATCCTAAGTATGGAAGAAGTGCACAACAAAAGTGTGCAGGAGAAGAAGGAATATTAGGGTGTGCAGAACTAAGGCACATCTAGGAGGACAATGAACACCAGAGGTGCATCCAGAAGTACATCGCATAGTGAGAGAGAATAAAGAAGAAAAAGAGAATAAAGCAGAGAATAAATCAGAAGAAGAAAACAAACAAAAATGAAGGATGACAACTCGATATGCTAAAGATTGAAGGACATGCAAAAGAAAGAAAGAACAACCAGTCAAAGTGAAAAAGCAACATGTAGATGGGAAAACAAGTGAAAGGAGTTGGATAGCTAGTGAACTGGAGTTGTCATACAATGTAATAGGGTTTTGGGAGGAACCAAATATGGTTTTAATCCCTAAATATGATGTATACATATGTAATAGGCTGGGGGAATATGGGTTCCTCCTGGTGATTATTCTCAAGCAACATTGTGGAGTTTGTTTGAAGCTATTGAGAGTTCTTTCCTATAAGAAGAGTGATAGGATAGTTTGTAAAGTAGGGGAATCAATATCTGAATGTAAGAAATGATGGAGAGAGAGAGAGAGAGAGAGAAAGAGAGAGAGAGAGAATTGAACTACAGAGCAGCTAGGCTAGGAGAGATGGAAGATAATCATGATATATCTGTGTAAGCATAGTGCACAAGCTAGAAGAAATTAACAAACACATAATAAACAAGCCAACCTTTGTGGCCGTAGCCCATATTTGGGTGAACCATGATAAATATTGTGTCAAATGTATGTTATATGAATTTTCTTGGAATATTTTTTATGCTTATTAGATTAGATCTGTGTTATGTATAATCATGGCGTAAAAATCATGACTATTACAGTAACAGGTTATGTGGTAAACTGGAATCTAATGATAGTATGAATATGAAATCACTAAGTAGTTAATAAGGAACAAGGACATAATTACACACACATAAATTGTGAGGGAGAATGAACAAGA
>JZKD02S1663414.1:131461-142565 GCA_000966675.3 Picea glauca
AGAAATGTCTCCCATATGTCCTCTTGGTGTTTGAAAATCCTAAAAGGATCTGGCTGCTAGATCCCATGCATTTTGTAGTCCCTAAAATTCCCAATTAAGTTCTTCACCTGTCAAACTTTCCAAATTCTTTTAGATATGTTGAACCATTAACTTTGAAGAAAATTACCCCACAATAACATCACAGATCCTAAATAGCCCATTCAATCCATTAACTTGTGAGGTAGTCAACAACCTATGCACGATGTTAAATTGTTGTGTTGCCTCACCTTTCATTGTCCATAACAATCCACTTGCCAGCCAATGCAATCCATTCTGCATGAATACTAGTCAACCCAAGGCCTTCCTTTTCACTAGCAATGCTACAAATATCCAAGGCAACTAGTGGTAGTTTTCCCCCTTGTTTTCCCCACAGAAAAGAGTGTGGAGTGAGTTCTATCTTCTCCCCCCTTGTTGCTACTGGACCTGAGTCACTCCAATGTATTGGGTTGCAGCCTTTGTTTTAACATGTGCAATTAAACTATTTTATGAATTTGAGCTTACAACCTTATTAGCACCAACATCTGGTCAACATTTTTTTATAAGTTACTCATGTGAAAGTTTCAAGTTTCTTATTGGCATACAATGAGACATCGATGCCACTTCTATTTGAAAAGTTCATTCTCTCAAAGCACACCACAAAATGTGACAATATTTTGTGTTTGACTCCTAGATTACTAGAAATTTTGCAACAAATTTAATAGCATTTAGGAAATGATTGTTTATTGAGAGGAAAGGTATCACCTATTAGATGTGGAATATGATTACAATTTGTGTTGTACCTTAATCATCTTAACAAAAATATTTTTCTTTGTATCAATCTGTTATCTCCTCTCTTCCATCAATTGGCCAATGGTAAGGTCTCCTTTGTTTTTCATCACTTGCAGATACAAAGGCCCAATGACTTGTGATGAGACAAACCAAAGACTATCTCATTAGCAATAGAAATAGAGGGGACAACATATTTCATGATTTAAGGAAAATGTTTATCCAAAAACTACAAATTAAAAGTACTTTTCTTCTTCCTTAAAAAAATTGGCATGACAAGTCTCTCAAATTTGTGTAGAATCATGGATTCAATAAAAATGTTAGTTAACAGTCTGTTGTTTGAAAATGACTTCTAGCGTATTTCTTTTCAAATTCAAAATTATGTTTTTTATATTTTTACTTTCCCTTGTGCAAGATAACCAACTTTTCAACCATATACCCTTTTTACTCATCAAAATTGTTTATAGCGGAATTTAAAGATGAAGGACCAGGTAAATAGTAAATACCTATCAAGACGTTTGAAAAGTTGAAACCCTGGTAATTATTCACCACCAAAGCCTCGTGCGGCACCTTATGAGTTTCTTCTGCTCTGAACAGGTGGCTCCACCAAGATAATAATTGTAACAAATTCTAGTTTCTTGTGCTCTGAACAGGTGGCTCCACCACTAGTTTCTCTTTCCCTTTTTTTGTTTCGTCGAGGGTAAATAAGAAAGAAAATTCAAGATATGTAAACCAGGCCTTGGGGAATTAGAGATTTAGGGATGGTCACTATATAGTAGAATTTTTAGTTCTCACGAATGAACCAGACAAGTAACAAAGTTTTGATTTTAACCCAATGCATATATGGGCACTAGGAAGATCCCATACAATTTATACCAAGTGGGAGGGCCAAAATGCTCTCACAAATCCCCTTGTTCTTTGGAAATCGGGCAAAGGAAAGATTGTAGCTACCCAGTGCCCATACCACAAAATCTAGGCAAATTAAACCATAAACCCCAATTTTACCAAATGGCAGGGTGAAGAAGCTATCAGAAATTCCCATACTTCTAGAAATTTGGCTAATGGAAGCTTGTCCCTCCAAATTTCAGGGGAAAAATATAATTTTTTTTCCTCTATCTCTCCTAAAAACAAGGTCTAACCCTCCCTGTACATGATTTTTCCCCTAAAATAAATTATGGGCTAATGATCTAGGTTTTAAAAAATCACTTTAATACAAAAAATTCACCCAATAAAAAATTGGAAGCCCCTAAAATCATCTATGAAAAGAATGCTTTCACTTGGACTCCAACTACTGATAAATCCTTTCACACCTTGAAAGAAGTTATGTGCATGACCCTTGTTTTGGTACTTCTCAGCTTCAAAAAGACCTTTCTGCTGGAATGTGATTCTTTCAGGAAAGGAATTGGGGCCATCCTCATGCAAGATGGAAAGCCTTTGGCCTTCACTAGCAAGAAACTTTTAGAGATACATTTGGGAAAATCCATTTATGAAAAGGAAATATTAGTTCTTATACATGCAGTGGATATCTAGCATCCTTATCTTTTGGGGCAATGCTTCCAAATCAAAATTGATCATTGGAGCCTCAAGTGTTTTTGGGAACAACGAATTTCATCCCTAGAGAAACAAAAATAGGTGACCAAGATATTTGGCTATGATTATGAGATCATTTACAAGGGAAAGGAAAATATGGTTGTTGATGCTCTTTCCAGGAAGTATGAATAAGAAGGGTCCCTCTTTTCCCTCTCCTTCATTGTACCAAACTAGATTTAAGATGTTCAACAGGAATGGTTGCAAGACTCCAAAATTTCTCACCTGATACAAAAATTGCAACACCATTCTCCATCTTCTCTGAGGTACTCTTGGCACAATGAAGATATTTTCTACAATGGTCATTTGTATTTAATATAGCAGTCGTAACTTAAATGCACGATGCTTTATCATCTTCATGCTTCACCCACAACTGGGCACTCAGGGTTTACCAAAACCTATGAACGGATCAAACATTCTTTTTGTTGGGATGGTATGAAGTAGGATGTCCACACCTTTGTGGGAAAATGTGATGTATGTCAATGAACAAGGGAGAAATAGTCAAAGCTCTGGGCACACTCCAAACACTTCCAATTCCCTCTGCTCTTTGGATAGATATTTCTATGGATTTCATTGTTGGCTTGCCTAAATCAGGAAATAAGTCAATCATCATGGTGGTAGTCGATCATCTATCCAAATATGATCATTTTTGTTCTCTTCAACACTCATTCGCCTCATCCACAGTGGCTCAAATTTTCATGGATAATATTTTCAAACTTCATGGCACGCCTCATTCTATTGTCTTTGACCGAGATCCAACCTTCACCAACAAATTTTGGCAAGAATTGTTCAGGATTCAGGAAACCCAATTACATCTCAGCACTACCTATCATCCGTGGAATGATGGCCAAACTGAATTTGTCAACAAGTGTTTGGAATCATATTTGTAGTGTTTTGCATCAGATCGACAAAACCAATGGGCTCAATGGTTACCCCTAGTTGAACGGTAGTACAACACGTATTACCATACAACTATTCGCATGACTCCTTTTGAAGCAGCCTATGGCCAAAACCCCTCGTTAGTTCTCTCCTATATACCAGGTGTCTCGAAGGCTTAGGAGGTTGACAAAAATATTTCAGTCTATGAGGTCATTCTATGTACCCTCAAAGAAAATTTGGCCATGGATTGGAATCACATGAAGCAACAAGTAGATCAAGGTCATTCTGAAAGTCAATTTTTCAAAGAGGCCTAGGTGTTTCTTCATCTGCAACCTTATAAGGAGACCTCACTCAAATTTGAACATTGTCAAAAACGTGCTCCCAAATTTAATGGTCCTTATAAAATTCTCAAGTGTGACGGGCCCATGGCCTACCAGTTAGCTATGCCCATTCATTCTAAGCTCCACCCCATTTTTCTTGTCTCGTGCTTAAAGAAAGTGATTGGAAATAAGTGTCAAAATCATACCAGTATCCCCAAGTTGGATGAAGAAGGTTCCATTTGGTTTCAATCACAAGTAGTCTTGGACTAGCAAGAGCGTCATCTCCGTCAGTGCACCATAAAGGAAGTGTTAATTCAGTCAAAAGATACAACTCTATAAGACACCACCTGGGAGTCAACCACCATTCTGAAACAATTTCCTCCTATCAATCCTTGAGGACAAGGTTTTTATTCAAGGTGGAAGGCATGTTAGGGACCTGACCTCCCTGACCCCTCACGTAGGTAGAATAATGTGTTTTCCATGCAATAAAGATCGACATTTGTTAATAAGGATTATTTAATAAATGTGAACAAGTCAATGTAAGAAGACTTAATAGAAGTGTAACGACCCCCTCAACCAACCTGAGTCCAGGGTATGGCACTCCAGAGAAACCACTCATGCTCTGACGCCAGTCGGTAACATTCCCAGCCATCAGGCCAGAACATGCTACTCTAGGGAACATATTTTGTTCCCATACTGTGGAACATATAGTAGCATACCCAGTAGTCAACTAAGAAATTCCACCTAAATTTACTCTTTAGACTGCATGCAACTAAAACATATACATACAACACGCTCGCAGAAGCTTTACATCTAACATAACAAACAATTACTTTTCTGTAACATATGACTTTTATATTAAAATAACAGTAATTATCGATATGTATAATTTACAGGAAATTACCCATAAGCACACAAGCAATCATAGTCACATATATAATAAAATTGTAACATGGGAATGTAAATNTTTGGGAACAACGAATTTCATCCCTAGAGAAACAAAAATAGGTGACCAAGATATTTGGCTATGATTATGAGATCATTTACAAGGGAAAGGAAAATATGGTTGTTGATGCTCTTTCCAGGAAGTATGAATAAGAAGGGTCCCTCTTTTCCCTCTCCTTCATTGTACCAAACTAGATTTAAGATGTTCAACAGGAATGGTTGCAAGACTCCAAAATTTCTCACCTGATACAAAAATTGCAACACCATTCTCCATCTTCTCTGAGGTACTCTTGGCACAATGAAGATATTTTCTACAATGGTCATTTGTATTTAATATAGCAGTCGTAACTTAAATGCACGATGCTTTATCATCTTCATGCTTCACCCACAACTGGGCACTCAGGGTTTACCAAAACCTATGAACGGATCAAACATTCTTTTTGTTGGGATGGTATGAAGTAGGATGTCCACACCTTTGTGGGAAAATGTGATGTATGTCAATGAACAAGGGAGAAATAGTCAAAGCTCTAGGCACACTCCAACCACTTCCAATTCCCCCTGCTCTTTGGATAGATATTTCTATGGATTTCATTGTTGGCTTGCCTAAATCAAGAAATAAGTCAATCATCATGGTGGTAGTCGATCATCTATCCAAATATGATCATTTTTGTTCTCTTCAACACTCGTTTGCCTCATCCACAGTGGCTCAAATTTTCATGGATAATATTTTTAAACTTCATGGCACGCCTCATTCTATTGTCTCTGACCGAGATCCAACCTTCACCAACAAATTTTGGCAAGAATTGTTCAGGATTCAGGAAACCCAATTACATCTCAGCACTACCTATCATCCGTGGAATGATGGCCAAACTGAAGTTGTCAACAAGTGTTTGGAATCATATTTGTAGTGTTTTGCATCAGATCGACAAAACCAATGGGCTCAATGGTTACCCCTAGTTGAATGGCGGTACAACACATATTACCATACAACTATTCGCATGACTCCTTTTGAAGCAGCCTATGGCCAAAACCCCTCGTTAGTTCTCTCCTATATACCAGGTGTCTCGAAGGCTTAGGAGGTTGGCAAAAATATTTCAGTCTATGAGGTCATTCTATGTACCCTCAAAGAAAATTTGGCCATGGATTGGAATCACATGAAGCAACAAGTAGATCAAGGTCATTCTGAAATTCAATTTTTCAAAGGGGCCTAGGTGTTTCTTCATCTGCAACCTTATAAGGATACTTCACTCAAATTTGAACATTGTCAAAAACGTGCTCCCAAATTTAATGGTCCTTATAAAATTCTCAAGTGTGACAGGCCCATGGCCTACCAGTTAGCTATGCCCAGTCATTCTAAGCTCCACCCCATTTTTCTTGTCTCGTTCTTAAAGAAAGTGATTGGAAATAAGTGTCAAACTCATACCAGTATCCCCAAGTTGGATGAAGAAGGTTCCATTTGGTTTCAATCACAAGTAGTCTTGGACTAGCAAAAGCGTCATCTCCGTCAGCGCACCATAAAGGAAGTGTTAATTCAGTCAAAAGATACAACTCTATAAGACACCACCTGGGAGTCAACCACCATTCTGAAACAATTTCCTCCTCTCAGTCCTTGAGGACAAGGTTTTTATTCAAGGTGGAAGGCATGTTAGGGACCTGACCTCCCTGACCCCTCACGTAGGTAGAATAATGTGTTTTCCATGCAATAAAGATCGACATTTTTTAATAAGGACTATTTAATAAATGTGAACAAGTCAATGTAAGAAGACTTAATAGAAGTGTAACAACCCCCTCAACCAACCTGAGGCCAGGGTATGCCACTCCAGAGAAACCACTCATGCTCTGACGCCAGTCGGTAACATTCCCAGCCATCAGGCCAGAACATGCTACTCTAGGGACCATATTTTGTTCCCATACTGTGGAACATATAGTAGCATACCCAGTAGTCAACTAAGCAATGCCACCTAAATTTACTCTTTAGACTGCATGCAACTAAAACATATACATACAGCACGCTCGCGGAAGCTTTACATCTAACATAACAAACAATTACTTTTCTGTAACATATGACTTTTATATTAAAATAACAGTAATTACTGATATGTATAATTTACAGGAAATTACCCATAAGCACACAAGAAATCATAGTCACATATATAATAAAATCGTAACATGGGAATGTAAATAACAAATAGCATATCCATATTTCATACAATTGGTACTTATCTTAGAAAGATTGTCACCAACTGCTTGTAGACTGTCCATGAACCTCCCAACCATAGATTGCACTATTTATCACTCTCAACAATGAATCACCCCTGAGTTGGGACTGAACTCCACCCAAGGTAAAGGGATTCCTATCTAGGCTAAGGCTCATGGACAATAGGAAAGACTTCGTCTTAGGTACTCACTCAACTAACAACCTACAACCTCTCATTCCCCACATGCCTGTCCCACCCAATGAAGTGTGCCCATTCTCTGCTCAATATTCCCTCGGCTACCCCACTTCCCTTCCAGGGCTTCAGCAATAGGCCGGACCGGAAGTCTCAGAGCATTGTAGTTGTAGTTTATCACCTATGGAAATCAATCCCCAGCAATTCTCTCGCTCAGAGAACTGCTCACGGGCCTGACAACCTACTTCTTCAATCTCGCTCCAAGATAACCAGGTACACCAACCAAAAGGGACAGGAAAACAGGTTTCGAAAAGGTCGAATGTTTGTCTCAAGGATAACGAAATGTATGAGTGAAATGGTCATGGAGTCATTGAATGGATAACTGAGTGTGTTTTGGGATCACTGTGAACTCTTTTTCTAAACGATGGTCAGTCTAATGGTTTTTCCCCTTTCCCCCCTTTCTATTCCCCCGCTATCTCTGTGAGAGAGAAGCCCCATCATCTAAGTTTCCCCACGATATGAATGCATGTCCCCAACTTGACACTTGTCATATCGGAAGTTACTTTTGTCCACTTGTCCCCAACATTAGAACTTAGGATAAAATTATCCATACTTTATGTTTTGGGAAATATTAATATAATATTCCCTTGACTTTTGGCCCTCCCTTTCCCTAACTGGTGAAGTTCAATCCCCCATCTCTTTATCGTGGTCGGTCTATGTGTAGTGATGCATTTTATATTAATCATGGGTTCACGTACAAAGTAGGTGCATTGGCCCTTTAACATCTAGGCGCGTTGGCCTAATTCCAAAACATAAGCATTCTTACTTATAATACTGGCTCACCAGCCTATAATGCATATTATATACACAAAGGTTTGTTGACCTTAATATTGTGTGCACTTAGTTACTGCGCATTGTATCCTCTGTCTCTAAGGTTGCATGCACCTTAGTTACTATGCGCGGTATTTAGAAATGTGCACATTACATCCCTTTACTGCGCAGTATATGCAAGCACCATGCCATGCAAGGTGTATTACAAAATGATGTCTAAATAGCTCACCAGCTTAAATGTACTTGGATTATATTTACATTTGGGTTCGGCTAAGGGATATTACAAGAATCTTATGCTTCTAGAAAGATCTTCCTCTAGATTGTTCTTTATAATATAGAATTAGTATAAATAAGAGTAAGATGCATGAGAAACTTTTTCTTTAGGATTATTGTAATCGAGCATTGTTATGCTAGACGTTTCCCCCTCGAAGAAGCAAGTGAACATCGTTTCGTATCAATAAAGATATTATTTTGGTGTTGTGGTTTCATATATTGTGTTGTTCTATTGTTATTCTCTGCAATATTTTTGTTTTCTTTTATTATAATAGATTTGGCACCTAACAAAGTGTGCAACTTTAGAAGGACATGTTGACCCAAAATTATGCTTTTGGCTCAACATGGTGTTCATCACTTTCATTTCTTCACAAGATGGCCTGAGCGTCGCTCTTAGCATCCTCTTATGCTCTGGTTCCAATCAAAGACAGTGGTAGGGCTCATAGTCATAATGGACCTTTCCCATTAAAGAGTATCAGTGGGATGCTTTCAGAGGTTTTATCTGAGCACCATAGTGACTTATTAAACATTAGAAGAGTATCAAGAAATAATTTCAAGTCACTTGATATCAGTTCAAGTCAATTACATGGTGTCAGATTCAGTTGGGTCAATATCTCTAGTATTAGTCTAAGGTATATTAAGGATAAACGGGTTTCAAATTCATGATGTTCTCTATCATACTACTACCTATTATACATCTTCATAATAATCATCAATACCCTTATGTACATCAACATCTTGATGACACCCAAGTGAACTCATTCTGACCTTGTCTGGATTGTCTCAGGACCGTCTTCTTTTTCCCCTAGTGGAGGCCCTACCAGGATTAGTTTTTAGTTATTAAAACCTCATGTATCATAATTCCCTATGTCAATTCTACTCATTTCATATTTTGTGAGTCGATAACACATTTTGAAAAAAAAATCAACATTGGCCTCATTTGCTTGTCACCAGGTGGGTCCTGTAAGGACATGGTATTCCACAGAAACTAAAATTAAACATGTTCGTTATGTAGAAAAAATGTTGCTTTGATCCTATAGGTATTAGAATAATCTTTCCAATGGGATATCATGAGCCTGATTATGAGTTTGTATGACTAGTATACGAAGGGCACAACTTTCACACCTCCTAAATGGCCAAAATCCATAATTGTGACTTCCTGGTCAATTTATGTTCATATATATGACTTGAAAGGAAAAGCATGCTTAGAGGTGATGTAAGGTAGCGTGATACCTTTATAAATATATATATTATGCCTGGATTTGAGAATGAACCTTCACAAATTCATGACTAGTTTCAAGGGCCAGATTGATCATAGTGGTTCAGGGTTAAAAAATTGTTGTTAATAGGCTCTGAATCATAAAATCAAGTATTCAATTTTTTAAGTAGAATCATATACCTTTCCAAGGATGCCTCATTTTCCTCATTCTGACATCGGATGACCCAGTTAGAGTGGTCAAAAGTCTTTGAACTATTTGAGGCAGGATAGTCTAACCAGCTGGCATAGTAGAGTTTCATGGAAGTTAAAATAGTGATTAATAGCCTCATCACAAAGATTCATTTCCACCTCGTCAAAGTACTTGGCGATACCTTTTTTCCTATACTTTATTTTCCTCATTTGAACATATACTATGATGAGGAACCTTTCACAAGATTGGGCATTTTATAGACCTCACAAGAAAATAAGGGTTTAGGGACTGGGGACTTTCCTAGCCAAAATTGACGGCCTAGGTGGCATCATATCAGATCATTGGTGGCATATTATCGACGTACTCGTCGATATATTTCTAATGATGTGCTCCATGCTCAATTCCAGCTCTCTTTCATATGGTATAATTTTCAGCCTCAGCCAAGGACGTCATCGTCAAAGTCAAACTTTGACTTAGCACACATTTCAAGGAAAATATAAAATAAAATAATAGGAAAAAAGAGGGCATGCAATGGAGCCTCTCCCATGCAAATTAGGAAAATTAAAGAAATAAAATTTTGGGAAAAATACAAAACCCTTTTTGCCCCCTTGTTTCTTCATTTTGTTTGTGGAGGGACGAGGCTATGGAGCTCTAGTTCTAGAGGAGGATTTCCAGGAACAAAGGAAGGTTTAGCAGGTAACAGAGGGTTTTCTCAATAGTAGACCCTATAGGTCAACACTATCAACCAGAGCACATGTACCCTTTTCAACTAGTAATTTCTCTGCTCATAGAAATGCAATTTGGTGTTGATATGATAGTTTATGTTCTTCAAAGTCATTTTTCATGCCATTAAATTGGTCGTTTCAATTTTAGATTAATGGTTTAGAATTTTGTTTGTTTCAGAGTTAATTTGTTGGTTTTTATGTTGTTACTAAGTTTTTTCTAAACTAAATTAACAAGGGAGAGGGGATTCAAACCCCTATTGGGAACCAAGCCCAAATCTCCAAGGAACCCTTAGAATCTTTAAAATATTATAAAATTGCTACCAGGTTTAGTCCTAAAGGTGAAAAAATGGATGCCAAGGGGTTTGAACCTGAACTCCTCCTCTTTTCCCCTCTACAACTCTGCGTGCATAACCACCACCTCCACGTCAGACTTTTCTCATTGGCCCATATTCCCTCTGTGCATCTCAGTCGAGCCACCGATGTCAGCCTCATACTCCCTAGCCCAAGCTGCAACAAAAAATGATAAACGAAAATGAGTGGGGGGGCTCTGCCACCAGGGTCGAACCACCACCACTCCTCTAGCCGACCACCACCACCATGCCTACAGTCACCTTCCACTTGCAAATTGTTCCAAGTACGGACACAGGGGGATGGCAGAGCCACCTTCGCCTAGTTCGTGCCCTTGACCACTTTTTCTCCCAACCTGCATAGACATAAAGGAAAGGAGCAGAGTGACTGGTTGAGCCACCACTACCCCTCCTTCAACCACCACCAACCGTCACCCGTGGTTTTTAATGTATCAATTTTTATTTTTTAAATGGTTGGGGTTACATGGTATGGTCATATGGACTATGGATCACCAGATGGGTGCTTATGACCGGGGAAAGGCTTTGGAATTGGTGTTCCTATGGGAGACTAGGTCTTGGTTTTAGGTGTATTGG
>JZKD02S1663425.1:0-10065 GCA_000966675.3 Picea glauca
CCCCTTCTAGAAATCTCCCCTTACTCAACTGGTTGCTATCTTAGGAAACAATGAAAGGAGGAATTTCCCTCCCTTGACTGTTTACAGATATAGAACTGAGGAATAATAAAATGAAAGGAGGATATCACTACAATTTTATTTGAAAATTGGTCAAAAGTAGTTCAATTCAACAGCTAGAGGAGGCAGGAGAAAAAAAGAAGCGTCCTTTCAGTAGCGTTTATGGGTAGCACACTGCACATACAAGAGATGAAACTTGATTTAGATACTGAGAGCTCAGGATAAATGGTGAGTATATGTATTAAGACTGAACCAGATTATGGTAACTGCATGTTTGATTTGAAGGAAAAATTATACGAAGGCGTGAGGAAAAATATATCCTCCAGTTATGCAGGCACGATAGCTACCAAAACTCCGGGGGGTAATTTCTCCTTGAAATTGTTATGCAGAGGGGGAAAATCATGGAATACTTGGAGAACGAAGACAACTCGGAGTTTCAAAAAAATATTAGGAGAGTATCATGAGAAATGCGGCCTCTGAATCCACCTCAGCATCTGATCTGGTAGAACCACTGCCAACTTGTCCGAACTGGTAGTTTGTGCAGTGCAGAAAATTGAGCTTTCAAATTTTGAAAACCGTTATCAAAGCTCATAAATATGAATCCTCGAAGGAATATTTAACTAACCATGGTAATGAAAACAAGGAAGAGATGATATCAATGCAATAATCACAAATCAAGGTGAAAGATGAAGAACAAGGAGTGCGCTATGGAAACGCCTGGTGAGTTGGAAACACTCCCTTTCAAAAAATGATTTGACCAGTTAGCAAATGACAAAAGAATAAAATGACAATGCTACGGAAGCATGAGTGAGGAAGTTGACAAGTCAAGTCAAGCTTCTCATGGAGTGGTTCGAACTTAGTGTCAAATCATGAAGGGGATCAAAATATAAGTCATGAAAATGAACCTAGGCAAAAAGTTTATGTGAGGATCAAAATTTGAGTCATGACTTTAAGCGTTTATTTATGAAAGTCACCTAAGTAAGACACACTTTAAATAAACAAACCAAAATCCAAAAATCTAAAGGCTTAGAAAAACTAAAACTAAGGGCTAAAGACCCAAGGCAACTTAGTGTGATAACAGATACCATAACATAGAGAACTTATCTTTATGAAAGATGACACCAACTGGTTGCAGACCAAGGATGTTCCACCCAACCGTAGACACTACTATTCCAAATATCAACAACAGTATCACCCCCTAGCCAGGGCTATGAATCCATAAGGACAGTTCCATAGTGTACTTGGGTTCCCAAACTAGTCAACTCTCAAGCTCTCATAGGTTTCCCAACACCCACAACAATACAAGTACCTATCTCTCTTCTACCCAGTCTGTACCACCCAAGAGAATGGACCTCCACCCTTCTCTACCATGCAGTCCCTCAGGCAGTCCTTCTCCTTTTACTAGGGCCTCCAGCCTAGCTTGTCCAGAATCTCAATGTTGGAACTCTCAGGACTCACAGTTGTGAGAAAAATAGGGCACAAGCCAACACATCTCAGACATGCAGGGCCGAAGTCATGGATAGATTTCACTAGCCACGATTACAGCCAACTATCCCATCGATAATTCTTCAGTAGTTCGGTTCCTTTTCCCAAGCCAAGATGCAGGTGAGGATGGATCAATGAATGGGCAAGTGCATGCATGGGAGTGTGTGAGGGAAATGAATGAACATACAGGAAATCAGTGAACAAGCCGTCAGTCGAACCCCCCCATCAGACCAGAGGTGGGTTTAAGTAACCTCATGGGGAAATCAAGAACCTCCTGGCCTTCCTCAAGAAGCTCACGTAACTGATACCCTCCCTTAGGAAAAAAAGGTAATTAACATAAGAATAAACACTTATCCCCTCAAGCCCCCTCTCTTGTGGAATCATAGCCCCCTATAACTCTAGTCCTTATCTGTCTAGCAGCCATCGATGTATTTATTATTAATAATGATAGAAAACATTACATGTCTTGGGCATAGTAGCCTTTTAATAATTGTTTGGGCACTCTGGCCTCTCAGCATTGTAACAATACATTATTTAAAATGGGGGTTCAAACTTAGGGTGTTACAAGGTTTTTCTTATCTTAGGATGAGCACATAAAACCAAGGTCACATCCTTAATCTTGCCTATGGTTGTTTTTTGTAAACTATTATAGGAGAGCATGCTTCTAGCATTTTAATTGTACAATACAAGCCTATCTCTTCCATAATAATATTTGACATTACACTTGGGCCCGAACCACCATCAATGAGGCAACAATGGGCAATTTTATCCATAATATTTACAACAATATAAAAAGGGGGATTTTTTACTGGGTATCTAAATTTATGTACACCTACTTTATTTAGAGAAGAATCTTCTTCATTTACCTCTTTGGAAGGATTAGCTACAACAAAATCTTTTCCTCCATGAATTGTTTTAGATGCATCTGTTGTTAAGGGACGACAACCATGTCTCGAAGGGTTGCATTTTATTTGATGTTGGCCAACTGATTCAAGATATTATATTTATAAGAGGGGAGAGGAGGAGTGATTCCTTGACTCTCGGGAACCTTTGGAACCTGGAGAGTAGCAGTAGTTGAGGATGAGCTCAGGCCAGAAGAACTGCGGGGAGGATCAAATTTTCCCTTGGGAGCATAGGATTTTTTCCTATTATTGATGACCATGACATCCTCTAGCTCTGAAAAATCTAGGACAATGAAAGTAGATTCTGGTATTTTACCAAATATCTTATCTCTGGCACTCTTCTTTAACTCACATGTGGTTTCTTCATGATGTTCCTCAAAACATTTACACCAACTCCAAGGCAAGATAGCCTTAGGCTGAAAATTATTTTCAACCGGATTCCTAAAGGGGGGTGCAAAAGAGGATGAAGCTCCAGGGGTGAGAGGGGAGATAGTACCCTTCCTCTCAAACACTATCATACGATTGTTCATATCTTGTACTAGATGTAAAAGGGCTGACATGTCTGTTTTTCTAACCGATTCTCCCTGGGGAAGACCAATTCTTTCAAACTATTCTTCATACTTTGAATAGGTATGAAGAGCGGAACTGATATTATCAATGGATTTTTCCTCAAGCCTATGATGGTAGGGAGAAGGAAATGCATTGTAGTAATGCATGAAAGCGGCTTGGTTCTGAGGGCGGATAAGTTCGGGGATTTGATTGTATAACTTGATGAAACACAAGTTTAAAGACTCGACATCCTTATAGGTGACGTTATTGTATTCCCTTAACTTCTTAGCAGGTATTTTGGATTGCCCATAAGTGGATCGGAACCAATATATTAACTCCCCCCAAGTAGACAAAATCTTAGGAGGAAGGTCAAAGAAGTCGGCCGCAACCTTTCCTTCCAAGGAATTGATGAACAAGTGCATGCAAATGTCATTGTCGTTGCCCCCTATGTTATGACAAGCATTAGAAAATGCCACCAGGTGTTCATTTGTATTGATAGTGTTATTTCCTGAAAACTTAGGAAGGTGCTCTTTAAACTTCGGAAGTGGACGAGTAGTAGGTGCTAGGTTAAGAGGAGAGGATGCATTCCACGGTGTGGTTGTGGCATCTTCTTCGAACTGAAAAAGACCATACTTTTTAATGACTTTTGTGGGGTTTGTGGTAGATTGGACATGAATATGGTGGCTATATAAGCTACCAATCACTGATGACGATGAGGATTGGGAAGATGAAGAACTTCCAGTGCCATTGGAACCATCACTAGAAGCCATCTTGTGGATGATAGATGAGGGAAAGCAAGATGAACTGGATGAATCAGATAAATTCCTCCTTAGAGCACCTTGTTGGGTAGATAACACAACATTTATTCTTCCTATTTCATCAATAGGATTGATTTCAGGTGACAAGCCTCTTCTTCTTCTAGAAGCACGAGAGTCTAAGGAAATGAAATAAAGGCCAAAACTTGAAGAAACAAAAAGGGTTACTGCTAATTTCTAGGTTGTCTATGTCTAGCCTCCAATTGTTCTTGGGCACTAATATCTTGTTCAATTGCTGCCCAAGAATGGTTAAGCTCAGCATGGGTGTTGGCAGTGTCTAATATGGTGTTAAACAGATTCAAAGCAATGTTGGTCTGATCTTGAACATCGAGATCAATATTGGGTTGCCTTGTAATAGGAACAATCATTAAGAATAAAACAGTCAAAGAATTAATATCATAAAAATAAAGATGTATCGGTGAAAATCGAGTACAAAAATTAACGAGAGAGATATCGAAGATCTCCCTAGTATGGTCGCCAAATAAATGGTGAGGAAAATATATGAAATGATATTACTCAAGCATTTTCAGACTTTGCTTGGCTAAATCAAAGTAGATAGGAATTTCACCCTATTTTTATAGCCAACAAAAATAATATCCTAACTCACAAGTATTAATTACGAGTGCTTAGGTTAGTCTTTTTTCAATAAAAATCTTGCTCGAAATTTACTTTTTATGTACTTTTCTAAACATATTAGTTGTTGAAATGAATGTAAAGATAGAATTAATTTCACCAAGATGATAATGAAGACAGATGAGACATAAAGAAATCTTTTATTTCATTCAAATTCACCTAAGATTCATTTCCTTTACAAAATCTCATGCAGAAATTTCGGACCAAAGTCAAACTTAGACATCCCCGATGGAACATACAAAAGGTCCTCTGACATAAAACCAAAATTGAACTCTAAAATATGTATCAACTTGCCATAGATTTCTGCCCACTTGACTCTGCACAATAGCGTTTGTCAATCATGAAAACTAATTCACAAACAAACAAGTCTACACAGACTATCAAAGATAGATCAACACCTCTAAAAAACAAGTATCTGAATGATGTGATTCAACCTTGAATATTGTTGTCTACAATAAGAACCTACTATCATAAAATAGAATTAGGCTTAAGATGAATAAATGAATGAATGAAAATTGAACTATCTCAACAAAAACTCAAAGAGAAAACCTTAGTATGCTTCTGCTTCGATCCTCCCTTTGTTCCTCCCTTTCCTTTTTATTTTAAACAAATTAGAATTGGTTGAAGTAGTTGAACCAACTCATTAGTTAAGTTAATTAAAAGACTCAGCCAACCTTAGTTAGGGGGGGAATTAATACTCATAATAAGGGTTATAAATAAATAATAACTAGTAGGTGGGACACCTTGTGACTCCCTTTAGCTCATAACAATCATAACACAACTATTTAGTTAAGCAAAACACACCTCCTTGTGACTCCCATCCACATATTCACATTTGACAATTTAGCTCGTGATATTTGAAATTATTTTCAAAAAAATTTATTCATGTATCCAAAAGTAAAACATGCTATCAAAGTTTCCTGGAGTCAACTGTCATCAACAATAAAAGAAAAATTAAAATCCATATTACCCAGTTTGTGAGGAAATCTTTCCCTTGTTGAGGCTATCATCCTTTAGTCCTTCTAAACCTGCCTTAGGTTGTGCAGAATCTTTAAGCCTCATCTTGCTGATCATATGAGAGAAATCGTCCTTCCAATGCAAGTGGGAGGATACGGATTTACCAGAATTATCTGAAGATGCAGGAGGGGCAATAGCGACCCCCTCCTTGACAGAGGCGTAGTAGGCCTCAATTTTCATCCTTTTATTTGAATAGATCATTCTTGTATGCACGATTAATTAGCAAATAATCTTTTAAATAACCATACATGATAAATCCTTAAAATATGAAATAGATTTGGCTCAACGATATATCAGACTCATTCAATTCAATCCATACAATTTTTTTTACTGTTTATCAATGAGCAAGGGGTGAATAAAGGGTCCTGGGATATGTGAGGGGTTTGTATTGAGCGAAACATGATATGTTGAGGGGGAAAAAATACGATTACTGCTCAAAGACAACCATAATCAACTGTAAACCAAAGAAAACATCACTATAGTTCAACCAATATACTGCTACTGCCAAAATGCTCCAACACAAAACTTTTCTTGACTGTAATCAATTTTAGAACGAGTAAAAAATGAACATGGGAAGATGATTGAGTTGTAATTAGCGAAAAGCGAAATAATGGTGGGGAAATGAGAGCGGGTATTGTTCACAAAATTAATCAAGTAATCCATATAATCATTCTGTCAAAAGGAGATACACCAACCAAATGATCATTGTGACCCAATAATAATTACTGTGTATTAACTAGTTCATTGTTCATAGTCAAATGTCTAACACAGTGTCATCAATAAGACAATATGCATTCCACAAAAATTTGTAAGGAGAGTTATGTTCCTTTTATTTACAACAATTATCAAATGTGTAATAATAACCATTTCTACTCTGTTAATCATCAAAATCAATTACTGCCCACAAAATAATTCAATCATGCAAGTGTAATTATGTCACTGTACATGCCCAATTAAACATGACTCTAAATAATCAAAATGTTGGGCTATCCATCCAACACAACGAGGCAACAACATCATGCCTATCTTCATAAAACAAATAATCGAATTGCAACAAGGTCGTCCTTAAAACTCTGTGACTATTTCTAAGTGTGGAACCCAAAATTATCCATATCATACATAGTGAGCATCCACTCAAAACACCATGATGCAACGTTTCCATTTTACGCTTCTAAACACACAGTCACAGTATTAACTCAATCCATCATGCCGAGCAATCAATTTAATACCGTATTGATTCAGATTAATCAAACTGTAATCAACCATGTTGTATAGAACATGGCTCATCCCTAATGATGCAATAAAATAACCACACCGCATACAGTGGATGGATTTGCTACAATCATCCCAGTGAAATAACCATTTGGCCCCAAAAAAAGAAAAACTCATAGTTACAGTGACCACTATTCATGGCATAGGAACACCACACATACAAATGCATTACGCACGCACATCAATAAACAATTGTAACTAATGTTGAGTTTATGATCCCAATAATTTTTAATGCAAAAGACAATGATTGTGTGTCAACCCAAAATCTTCAACAACTAATTCAATGCGTATATTATACTTGAATTGTCGTAACAACCCGACCTGGCATGCTGTGGAAACCACACATACCCACATGAAGCAACGCAGTGACTCACTCAATTAAAACAATACTAGGTTATCAAAACACCGGAGGGTTAATGCGTATTTGATCTGTCCAAATAACCATGCAGGGTGTATCCATTATAATAACACAGGCAACGACTAGATACCAAAACCAACACGATTGTCACATAACCAATTGGGCGAGCCTGTACTCAATAGTTTTGACAATACATATCAATTAATCATAACCAATAGAAAACCTGACATGCCCGACGGTCTTTTCTATCAACCCTTAAGGGTTAAGGGTTTTCTCTGTGGCCATCATAGGGAGTGTAGAGCCGACTCCTCTCTATGGTGAAAACCTCCAAGACCGATGGTGTGAACACAGAGAAAACCTGATGAATCCCATGACAAGAGAGCTATGAGCAGAGGCATAAGGCTCTAATTCGTCCTGGTAATGATACTTAACACACGTAGGGTATGACCCTTTTGTTTCTCTAATCAGACAACCACAACACTAAGGTGAAGACAGGGTTGAGAAAGAATAGAAAAACCCACTGCACAACCTTTAGTGGTGAAAACAACCAATGCCCAAGTGAACGAAACACAGTGACACAGAGTGCTTCCAACCATCAAAACCCACAAAAGCCAAAGACTGGATATAGTGATGTGAATGTGTAAAGACAACCAACCACCCAAGACCAAACAAAGACCCTCCATCTAAACCAACAGATAACCCTTATGTTTGGTAAGACCAAGGATGACTGATAACATTATGACTTCAACATTATTGCAGAGGAAACCATCAACGCTTCATTTAAAAAACACAATCTTACATAGTTGCAATACTTAAGGAAAGAAAAAACCAATACACCTGAGCCAAAATCCATTTCATAACTAGAGAAGACTCATGAATGGCCAAAAAAATACATGAATGGCCAAAAAAATACATACTTGTAATCAAACACCTTAAAACATGAGTTGGCCGAGCGGTTCCTCTTTACGAAGAAGTCAGAACATAACCACAACAACAAGGTTGAAAAATAGCCCGAATAGGGTGGCGACCAACGAAGGGAGTGGGGGTGGCGTGCAGTAAATGCACGTTGCCTCCACCCATAGTTCATTAACTCATTATTACATGCCAACAATATTTTCATTAACACCATTAATTTAAACCCTGCATTGGAATCTGCATCTATTACTTGTCAAATGCACCATCCACATCATACCTTTCATTCCAACTTGACCATATTACATATCAACTATATGATCCAATAAACCATGTATCGAATTATCACCAATAGCGTGATCCACATTAACCTATACCATAACATAATCACCATGCATATCGACTATCTAAATCAAATAAAATCGCATAGCTATTAACTTAATAGCTAGGATAACAACAATCCATTTAAAATCAATGCATGTAGTATAGTATATAACATAGTTTAAATTCTTCCATTTTCAATTGTTACATTGCTTTTCATTTCTTTCCAATTGCTTGTCTGTGTTATTTGCTAACATGTTTATTATGCATGTCTCCTCGCAATAGATCCCAATAATAGATAGCAGTGATAACAAGGATAACATAGGTCGTTGTAAAATAAAATTGAACCTAAAGCAACAGAAATCACAGAGTATGCTTTCTAAATTACCAATAAACCAAGATCATAACTCCGTGTAAGAAATGTCGGGCAATAACACAACATCAAATAATCACCAGACCTAATATCTAATCTACAAGGGGGTCCCACCTACTAGTACTATTTAGCTTTAATAATAATAGGATTTAGCAACACTTTGCGGGCATAACTCCGTTGAAATTTTAATGGTCAATAGAGCCGACATGCCACCCCATCTATTACAGAATATTTTGTAGATTAACAATAAACATAGTTGAATTTTAAACATAAATAGTAAATTGAAGGATAGGAGGTCTCGTCACGAGTTGACCTACCATGATCATAGGTCCTAACAAAGTGACATTACCACCACTGGTCACCAAGCCAGGGTAATGGCCTTGAGTTGAAAACTCAAGGACAAGAGGTCTCATCATGAGTTGGCTTGTTCACTTTTGTTAGCTCCCGTTAATGGCATTGTTATTAACTGGTTCCCAATCCAAAACAATTATCTTCAATAGACTTCTAACTAAATTGATATGCTCTTGCAACTATGTACTTATTTCTAATAGATGGGACACTGGAATCTCAATGGGCTAAAAATGCATCCTTGTTGAGGTTATGGATGCCTACTGGCAGTAGTGGCCATGCCTATGGTATAGAAGTTAATTCAATACTATGATCTACTTGGATACCTTGTTTTCTCAAAACTAATTATCGACAAAGCTTATTATTGCATATATAAGGTTTGCTAGAACTCATGGTTCTTTGGGTAATATTTAATTAGTTCTTAGATAATGATGGTTATGGTTTATATCTATTAATGTGTTCTATATATTCACTTTACATATCAGAGGAGAAAACCTTTAAGATATCCTACTATTTATTCGTATTTTAACAACACTACTATTATTTTGGGGTAGAATAAAGACGCCTATTTCTGATTATGAACACCAGGAAATTGATCGATCTTTAGAAGAAAAGACTAAGATAACTAATTCTCACCATTTTTGTGCCCATAGAAACCAAAGTTGATGGGTATAGGGAATTTTTTTTGTTCTTGTCATTTTTATCCTCTTTTATATTCCCTTTTTATCCATTATTATCACACGGAATTCATAACATGATGATGTCATGTTTATATATAATGAGGTAATTGAGGTGATAAATTATTTATTGAGTCTACTAATGAGATTTGTTATAGAAATCTTGATGGCAGGACAACTAATCAGTTTGGGAGAAGGAAACCATGCTACACTTTATGATTACTTTCTTTCAGCTTGCATGGCTTCCACCTTCCATATCACTTTCAGCATCAACTCATCCTACAACAACTTCAACCAATATCAGTCCATCCACACCATTCCATGCTTTCATGGAGGTAAAAATTGA